>JAOWBL010008173.1:0-42813 GCA_028564865.1 Zenarchopterus dispar
TATATATATAAATAATGTGTGTGTATTTATGTATCTAAGCAGTCAATGCATTTGTCTGGACAGACAACAGAGAGAGAAGGATAGATTCTATTTTTTTTTTTTTTTCATATTCACCGCATCTGGATGGTATGTTAAGGAATCTGCTATAAAGGCAACCAAGTATGGTTTGATGTTCTCCAGTGCATGTATTTGCACAGTACCTAAACATGCTTCACCAGTCATTGTCTCTCCATCTGCCATAGAAATGTCTTTCCCTGGGGACGCTGCTCAACTTCGAGGAGCAGATCTAAATCAAGCAGAATCTATGCAGAATCTCTTTAGCATTGTGTTCACACAGGATTGTCTTAAGTGAGTGTGCAGATAAACTGTGGTGGAATTTCTCATAATTTATCATATGTAATAGAAACATTCCTTTCTGCAGTGCATATATTAGAGCAGCTTGGATTCATGAAATGAGTGGAAAGCTAAGTAGTAAAAAGACTTGAATAACATGGAGAGTATTTTTTTAATTCCTGAAACTAATCAAAGGATATAAATATAAGTTGGAGTCTTTCACCACTCATCACATGAAACTGCAAATGCCTCAGACAAGTTAGTATGTTATTTGTCTAGTATGTGTTGGCATTTTAGTAAAATCAAAGCCAGATCAGATGGATGGATCAGCTAGATGGAGTCTCAAGGGGATGGCTTTCCAGAATGTGAAGAATCTTGTACCCTTTACATTTTTTTCTTCTTTTTTTGCTAGATATTGGCCCTCTGAGATTTATAATTTAATTATTTGGAAACAAGAACACAAAATCCAAACCTTAATAATCCATCCATCCATTTTCTACAATTTACACAAGGCTGTGTCACCACAACTTGACCGGATATCTCTAAACTTAAATCTCCCCAGACACAGAGGAGTTGCCAAGCCAAGCCATCCCCACATCAAGCTCCTCGTCCAATCTCTTAGGGTTAACCCATCCACTCTTCAAAGTCAGGTCTGTTTGTTTGTTTGTATTTGTGATCTCATTCTTTTAAGCCCTAGCCAGAGTTCATGACCACAGGTGAGTGCTGGAATGTAGATTGACTGATAAATCAAGACCTTTTCCTTCAGCAGCAGCTGCCCTAAATCCATCTGCCAGTCAGCCCAAAAAGTGGGCAAACTGCCTTTTCCTGACTGAGCCCATGGTGCTCAGTCAGGAGATGCAAGTCTCCATTTGAAGAGACCAACAGGACCAAATCATCTGCTCAAAATATTCAAATAAACCTTAAAGCAAAGCAAAACCCTACCAAGAAAACCTTCCCACACAGACAGTAGCAGCAAGAGTGGTGATCTACCCACAACAAACAAAAGAGGTGCAACAAAATACACTAATTAGGACAACGAAACCCATGTGGCACACAAAAAGGTTGACTATTGACAAACAGTTACTGAATAAGTTTCCTGTCATCTGGTGGGAGAAATTTGTGAAGAAATCATAAATGACCATTATGCCTCCTCTGTTCTCTCTGGACAGTTACTGTGTTTATTTTATAAATTTTAATCCCCCCCACTGGATGCCCTGCCACATAACTGATGTAAGACTAGCGGGGGCATCTTCTATCTCACTTTTGTCTGATTTGTTGTGTTAGCTCAAGTGTTGCCAAGTCCTCCGAAAGGAACGTAGCTCTAGGGTGTCCTAGAATGACATAAATGTCTTATTATCATATTTACAATTTGTATGTAATTGTAATGAATAATGTGGAACAGAGAAATTGTGTCATGGGAGATATAAAAAGAAAAAACACCCTCAGTATATTTAGAGCTGTCGATTTTTTAAATTATTTTTTACTGTCACAATTCCAACCCTCCTCTATCCTGAACATACATCCCATGCCATTGATTAATTATTATGTAATTACAGATTTTCTACTATCATTTTTTGATCCTTGGCCAGTGCAGGATCAGCCTGCAGCAGCTTCGCAGATGCATAAGATATTTGCAGTATGGATGGGTGGTGAACATCCTCACCTCTGACTGGAGCTGGCTAACATGACACATGGGTTCCCGTTAGTCTACCAAAGCCATCAATAACACCTGAAAAACGGGAGTGGACTTGTGGATTTTCCACAAAAAATAACTTGTACTTTGAAATCTTGTCACAGTCCTACTTAATGATAAACTGAGATGTGAGTTTGCTGTTCAAAAAATATCCCTCATACATATCCCTTATACATTTTTCTGACATTTATCATATTAGTTTTTTTAAACAAAATATTGTGCCATTATAAAGGATTATTATCACAAAAAAGCTATCTAGGTTTACAGTAAAGGTAACCTAGCTCAAACCTTTATGGCTTTATTACCTTTGCATTCATTTAGATGAATTTATATGAAGGTTGGTGTAATTGTTGATTTGAATGTGTGGTTGCAAAGAAATGTGGGATGGAAATATCTGATTATCTTTCATAAAATGTAATCAACTATTTTTTAATGCTACAGGAGATAATAAAGGAAGCATTAAAGCACATATCTGTAGTAAGTCAAAAATGCCAGATGTGTGGTATCATTGCTGCCAGAGTTATGTCCTGATGTTTCTGCTCACTTGGGAACCTCTGAAACAAAAAAGACTATTTGACTGGACCCCAAAATTCTTGTAATAGAAATGCAAGACCAGTAAATATGTAGCAATGCAGTTTATTAATTTTCCTGTGGATTTAATTACTAATATTTTTTCATTTTTTTAAACAATTATTAATTAGGAGAACAGTCTTACTGTTGAACTGTTTGTACGTCTCCCAAAGTGGAGGTTCACTCTGGAAATAGCACGTCGGCAGAATTAATAACCTACTTTGCAAGTGAGTGTCTGTAAAACGATTCCACTTTCACAGTGATCCCATTTTGCATATCTATATTTTTAAGTCCTCTAGGTAACAGTTCATCTTTTGCTCGTAGAGATAAAACTCCTTGACAAGGTGATACCTGTCTTCTAATGTGGAGGTTTCAGATGTATTTCAATAACATCATCACCCAGCAAAATCTCCTTGTGCATGACAGGAAGGGAAACTCAAAAACTCCCAATCTAATGGAGACTCACGATGCAGCAAAATACAAAGGAGAAATTCTGCAGTTTTAAGTTAAAAGTTAGCAGATTTCAAATCCATTATATAAGACATTCCATTGATCTTCAGCCTCTCCAGCCCCAGCTTGTTTGTCAAAGTGCTCAGAGTTTTGACAACTGCACCAGTCCTGCTCCAATGCTTGCTGCACATCAAATACTACTCTCAACAATGAGCACACTGCTTAAGATTCAAAAGATGTTTAACCCAGGATCTGATATGTGGAATCTAATCATAGCTTGTTGGAGAAGATTAGCCTCAAAAATCAGAAGTTTAAAACTTGAACTGACAGAGTTTCCTCTACTTATTTAAAGCAATATATGAAGTTAAAGCTCAGTGAATGTTAAGAAGTGCAAAAGACAACATTTAGTGAGTGGATAAGATAAAAAGTATATATTTTCTGGTTTTTAGAAAAGACGCATAGTAATAGTGTAATAAATGTGTAGTACAAATAGAAAGGTAAGTTGTTGGTCATGTGACCAATGAGGTCTGTGTTCCTTTAATTTCTGAGACTTCCACATATGAAAGTGAACAGACTTGCATGTACAGACAAAGAAATCAATGAATACAGACAGGCAAGTGTACACAAGTAAACTGAGACAGATGTGTACAGACAGACTTAAAAAAAAAAAGAAAATCTGTTCTGACCTGACCAGAGTCTGCACAACAGCTGCCAAAGACAGGGGGGCAATCTGTCGAGATGCATCTAAAGCAGAAGTCTTGGTCTCAAAGAGGTATCAGTTGGTGCACTTGCATCCTAGGATGAGCTTTATTGTAATGCATCATTTCTCTACTTCTGCGTACTCATGACACACAAGAAAGCCCACCCATTCTTATTCCGAACCGCTGTAATCCCCCCTCATTTTTCAGTTGTTTGATCAGGTAACGATGTATCAGCTACAAGACTAGGAATTTTTAAGATTAATTTCTCTCCCATGACAGCAAAAAGAGGGTGTTAGTAGCATTACCATCGCTGGCATTTATTTAAAAGAAAAAAAAAAGTACTTTCTTGCTTTAGGCACTAGGGGGCGTTTTCTATATTTCATACAGATTGATCGAAGTCAAGTGGAAATGAGGGATTAGTCTCTCACACCTTGGAAAATTCATATTCCAATGCATAAGGTATTCTCTGAACAGTTTCACTAAGTCTGAGTTGGACTTGAATATAATTGTTTCTAAATGTATGTTATGTAATTTTGGTTCATTCCAGTTATTTATCAGCATCCAATTTGTAGCCAACAATTCTGCGCAACACAATTCATTGAAAGTCATCATACTCTTCAGTTCCTGCTTTTCCAAAAGCTCCGCCCACCTCCAATACTGGACTTAGGCTCTAGGCTGTGAGTGTGCACTTTTTTGCACTCCCTGCTGTGCAACGCTCGCTAACCCCTGTTGAGATGAGACAAGTTAAGAGTGGCTGAGAAACATCAGTGCTGTGCTTTTCACACATTCTCAAAGTAATGCATGCTCCATGTAAGTGGGCTAAACTCATTTAAAATTTAGAAATTAAAGACCAGAAAGTCAAAGCTAAAAAGAGAAAAGAAATAGTCAAGATCAATGCTTCCCAACTGGCCTAGGGTTGTTCTTCATTCACAACATGAAAAAGTCTAACAGGGGCCTAAAGTTTAATAAATGAAGCAGTACACACAGATGGGGCTATAACTATATAAAACAGAATGAAAAGCATTTCTCTTAGAAGATATGCTTGTTAATGACAAAAATGTTTATTTCTCACTTTGTAGAGTTTGAAATAAAAATGTCTTTATATTTGTTCACAGCTTCTCTTGGAGCTGGCTTCTCCTCAGTTTTTGTTTTAATATCAGGTTAAATAGTGATTTCCCAGGAGTGACATCGCTCTGGAAAATTCAAAAATATAAATTTTATCCTAATCTGTGGAAAAATGTTTTTCCTCTATTTGGGTAAATGACACACCCTCCCGTTTTCTTTTTTGAAAAAAACTTTGCTTGATTCCTTTTTACTAGTCTGCTCGGTCCCTTACATTTATAAATTGTCAGTCTTCTAACTATTAAGAACAATATAGATATTTTTATGTAATAAAAATAAAAATAATAATATTTAGAAATGAACAGCAGCATCTCTATCCAGCATCCCTTGCTGTGCAGCAGAGTGACTATAAATAGCTCTCTACCTGTTTAAATGTGTTAAACTGGCACTCGTTTGTGTTGGGTCAGCAACCTCAGTCAGTAGTTGTGTGATGACGGTGACCTCCCTTGTGTTAAGTCTGGACTAGTAAATTAATGCAAGAGGCTAGGAGGAAGTAGCCTGGTTTGTTATTCCTTATCCATAAATAATCAGATGTTGCCGAGTTCAGCGTTGCCTGTTAGACTTGAATCGCAGACTTGAATAAAAACAGAGACAATTACAGCCAGTAAACTCCCAACTTCTTCTACTATGATTTACAATTTGATTTGTAATCCTAGTAGAAGTAATTTGATTAAATCTGTTGTCTCTCTACTTTCATAGAGCCTCTGTGGTTGTTTGTCCTTATGTGCTCATGATGGTGATCTCTCCAGGGTTTTTCTCCTGCCTTTTGACTGAAGAGAGCTGAGACAGATTCCAGTAGATTCTTGTGACCCTAAAGAGGAATGAGTGGGTAGATAATGGATGGATGGATGGATGGATGGATGGATGTCTTCATACATTAAAACCAATCAGTCTAATTTATCAAGAGACAATGTGCAGCAGGCTTTTAAGTGTGCTGTAATTAAGCTTCTACTCTCTATTTAAATGAGAAAAGCAGCTATCCAATTTCCTTTTTTATTTAAAATGTTCTTGAAAAAGCAAAAAACAATTTGTAAATCAACTAAATCATGCAGAAAGGATTTGTTTGAAGAGTTTCAGTCAGTATTCATATTACATAGTACAGAAACGGCACTGGTGACAGTTTCTTCATGGCCTTAAACAGTGGATTTGTCGTTACTTGTCCTATCAGAGTTCAGAAATTAAGACACTTGATCAGAGGTTTTTTTTTAAATTATTTACAGAGATTTGAACATCTTATTGGTATTGAAGGAACTATATTATCTCAGCTTAAGTCATAGTTATCTGTTTGACCTCTAGTCTAGTTTGTTCATGTGAATGGGGAGTCTTCATGGTCATGGTGTTTCACAGGGTTCTGTACTTGGGCCATTACTTTTCACTTTATGTAGGCTATGAAGATACTCAGTTATATTTGCTCATGATGTCAGATGAGACCTTTTTAAAGGAACTAGACTAATAACATGACATAATGCTTGCTCAGGACAGGGGCTGCACTGAAGTGCAGATTCAGGGCAATATGCTGAGTTCCTTTGCTAAGCTGTTTTGTTTCATTTGTTTTTAATGTGATTTTCAAATTTCATTTTCTGAAATTTGAATTTTGGATTCAGTTGGAATTAATGGGATTTTGAATTGGAGTGAATTGGGTTGTGCATGAATTACAATGGAAGTGGAATATAATTTGGACTTAAGCGAATTATATTTAACTTTTTAAATGTTCAATGCTTTCTGTGTAAAAGGTATTGAGTTGATTTTGTTATTTGGTCCCCTTTTGAGTGGTAGAATTGAATTATTGGACATATCCCATTCACACACTTTAGGAATGCAAACAGAAACACAGAGACCGTCTCAGCTTTTACAGTATTCATCTCATATTTTCAGTTTGTTTTTGTTGTCTTCTTCCCTTATTTATTGACAGCTGGCAGTCAATATGGTGCACTACAGTCACCAGGTGTTTTGGAGTGGTAGTTTTCTAACTTGGGGATCTTTTCCACTCCATCAGTGTTACCAGAGACAGATTGGCTGAAAGCACCAAGGAGAGGGTCAGGAATGTTATATTTTCAGCCTCCTTGTTTTCATCCCAACCTTTTGCAATTAGATCTTATTTTAGCATGAACCATGATCTTTTAAAGAAAGTCAGTATCTTTAATGTCATTTTGAAATAGCAGAAAAGTCCAAGTATAGGGCAGCATACATTTTTGAATTTATGTAGGAGATGAACTGCTGCCTGGATTATGAAAGTCCTGTGTTTTACCTGCCACATTTTTATGCATCACTTTAGATCTCACCTCACCTTAACCTTCCTTGTGGTCTGAAAGCAAGAGGTTGTGGCTGCACAAATGCAGCCATAACCTTTCTCCATCCCACCAATGTCATGCTGAAAATCACTGAGTGCTACCACCAATTAGTGTGCTTCCTGAAGGCTTCTGAGGTGAAGCATGGGTGGAGCGGTGCACAAGTTCAAAGAATGAGCCTGTGAGCGCAAACTCAGGATAAATCCAAGATTGAAAGCAGATCTTTCCCCTATATTTACCATGTCAAGAATGTTTGAAGAATTTCTGGTGTGTGTGTGTGTGCGTGCGTGCCTGTCTGTTTTGGCAGAGGCTGGGCATGGCTGATCAGGTAAGTCAGGACCAGGTGACCTACACCTGTTCCTCATCATGATTAGAGCAGCATAAAAACCCAGGACTTTGTTGTGATTGCTGCCAGATTTTAAACATTTTTGGTAGATCAGTCCCTGGTCATTTTTTAATAAATCAAAGACTCTAGTTTCAGCTTTCCAAGATCACCAGCATTTTTCTTTTTATCCCTAGTTCTCATATCATGGTTTCTCCAATATCTCTGCTTCCCAGCCTCACCAAGTGTCTTCTGCCCAATTCACCAGTGCCTCAGCTCGCTGCTTCACCAGCCCCGTTACCAACTGCCCTCCTCATCAACTCACCGGTGGAGCCCATTGCCTCTCTCACCCCCTCTACCTGGGTCTTCTGAAAAAAATCGATCTTCACCTTCCTCTGAATTTAGATCCTAATCTTAGCCCACACATCACAGAATGTAAAAAAGACAGCCAAGTTGTAAGTGAAGACGTATTGGCTTTTGCAGCGGAGTACTTTTCAGCCACTAAATGTATGCATTTATAAATGTGTATGAAGCATAAAATCCGAATGAACCTTTTTCTTTACCAGAAATTAAGAGATCTGATAAGAGACTGAAAAGACATTTGCAGCTTCTTACAATTCACAAATTTCAGTATACGTTGAGATTTTTTTAATACAATTACAAATTATACTACCAACACCCTGTTTGAAATACATGCCTCTCTACACATATTTATTAGTAATTTCTAATACAGTAGAGTCTTTTATGAATGTTACATTTTTACTGTAGAGGGACTGGTGGACACTGGGTCTTAGTGTTTAAAACATGACAAAGCATCCTGCCAAGGAAAACGAGAGGAGATGCATCTAACACTATTAGTCTCAACAAAACCAGCTAACGACATTTCTCAGTTGGACTTCGCTGTGTGGTGGTGTATGTGCTGCTCAGTGATGAAATGCATTCAGATCAGCAATGCACAAAGAGATAAAAATACGTCAGTGTGTGGAGCCGCATCCATCTCCACACACAAGGAAGGACATCCTGTAGGAGATTGGAGCCCTTGGCTTTCATTGCTACAGAGCTAATATCACAATTCAAACCAAAGCTTGCATGTTCCAACACTGAGAGATAAGTGTAGGGAATGATAAACACCTTTATCACACTGGCTTTCAAATCTGCTCAGGATTAATACAATTTCTGTATGCAAAGAGAGCTATAAAGTGTCAGCCTCTTTTTTCCTGTAGAAATATTACACTGTGAAATGTTCTCGTTGTGAAATTCTATCTTAAAGTCACATTGAAAAATCCTAAAAGAGATTCATTTCTTTCCTTAATGCTTTATTCATTACTTTTTGTTTAGCTAAAGTCAAGTTTATTTATAAAGCACTAAAAACAACCAAAGCTGGCCTAAGTGCTGTACAGATAAGGATTATAACAGCAATAAAACAGGATACAAAATAACATAAATGAATATATGAAACTACGATGGAATACATCCCTTCAGATAAAACCACAATAATTACAAACATAGATGTCAAATTTAAAACTCCTTAAAAGCCAGAGAAAAAGGTGAGATTTCAGTGCAGATTTAAAAGTTCCCAAACATGTGCAGAATCTTATGGGGGGCAATAAATTGTTCCACAACTTGGGTGCAGCTATTGCAAAAAGATGCTCTCCTTTTGTTTGTAGGGAGCATTTCAGGACATCTAAAAGTAACTGATCAGCTGACCTTAAAGGCCTCCTGGGCAAGTAAACACTTAGAACTTCTACAAGGTACAGTTCTACAAGGTACAAGGTTTTTTTTAGCTAAACAACATTTAACCAGGAATAGGCCCATTGTCATTGAAGTTTCTTTTGCAAGGAAGACCTGGCCAAGAGAGCAGCACCATAAAACAGTTAATATATGTCCAGTAAAATACAATACATAGCACATACAACCCACTCATAAAAGTAAAATTAAAAGCAGATGCTCAGATAAAACCATTAACAGTCAAAAAGATGAGCACAAACAATGGTTTCACATCATTTAAAAAGGATCCAAATACTGTCAAAGCAATAGGTTCAGAGATCAGGATATTTAAGTGATTGTGGAGAATATCCACTTAGAGGGTGCTATATAGCAGATTTTTTTTTCTAACAGTTAGATGAGTAGACAGCTGGAAAATATCACAGTAACCAAAGGCATGATTTCTTATGGCTCTTTAGCAATATTTATGCACAAACAGAGAGGAACTGAACTTGGAAAAACTTTATAGATAAATGTTAACCAGTGTGCTTTTCTCTGCAACTGTAAAGTCAGTTTGGGCATATAAAGTATAAGGATTAGTTTAACAACCACCGCCAGTAACAAATCTCAAAATACAATGATGCACAGTGCCTACTGATTGTAAACATTTGATTGGTCAATCCACACACAGAATATCACCAAATTCTAACAAGCTTGAGGCACCCATTTTAAAACCTGTAAAATGGAACAAAACACAGTCTTGTGTTCTCAAAGTGCAGAGAAAAAAAACAAACAAATAGAAAAATGAATACATTTTTTTTTAAACAAATGACTTTTCTGCTATTTTTTACATACATTTGGATTTCTTTGCCACCAAAACCAGAAAATAAATTTGAATTGTTTCTGGGGCATGTTTGCACTGGGGTCTTTTCTGTTAGGCCAGGATCTACCACATCAGACTTTATTCTGCCAGAAGGTCTGATTCTAAAATATGTACAATAAACCTGTCTGACCTTCTGTATTATTACAAGAAATAAACACCATCAACCAAAGCTCAAGAGAATCCATCCATCCATCATCTAGACCTGCTTGTTCAGAATGACAGGGGTCTGCTGGAGTCCATCTGGGTCTTTTTGGGTTTAAGACAGGGGTACATCTGGACAGATCACCAGTCTACAAGACACTTGACAATAATTGTGTGTGATCAAAGTTTAAATAATCTGTTTCAGTTCCACTTATTTTTTCCTTTATATAATATAATTTTGTGGTTGGAAAGGGCTGTTGTAGAAGCATTTCAAAAACTTTTTACTGGATTTAAATTTACTTGACACAGAAGGCCATACACGCTCACATGAGCAAGGTGAAAAAACTGCTTAGGTATCAGAGGTTTTAAGATGAAAGATATTCAATGCAACTTTTGCACAGAGAATATTTCATTGGGCTCCATTTTCCTTTCATGTAAACTTATTTGATCCACCCTTTTATACTGTCTTTTCTTTGTTTTTTTTTCTTCCTGTACTTTGACGTTTAAAAAAAGACACAGATGCATCAATGCTGATGAGAAAATTGGGGCTATAAACATGTTTGAAAATTTTTAGTCCAAGCCTATTTTGTCTTTAATTCAACTTTATATTTTAAACCACTGTGTTCATTGCATTATGTGAACATCTTCCCTTCACCTTCAATAAATCCAAATCACCTCATTACTGCACCTAACCAACCTGGAGGCCTGAGCGTCTGCTGTTTTTCTCTGTCTTACCTTCACTGTTTGAATGCAGCTCCACTTCATCTGATATGAAAGAGGTTGAGTTATGATCATATTCCACCATTTGTGTCTCATTAAACCAGAACAAGAATTGTTGCTTGTTTTATATTGCAAATATGAAATGCTGCAATTTAGGTAGACTTGATTTAATGTTATCCATATTGCACATAAATATTTAGCTGACAGTCTGATGTTACTTAAGAGTATAACTGTCAACTTTAGTCTGACATCAACAGGTGTAGACAGAAAATATAAGGATCATAACTGTTTACTGAACAAGTCAACTCACATCTACTTTCTTTTCATCCAAAACAACAAGCTCAATGGCTGTTGTTGTTACTGTTTCATTTTGTTTTCAAAGTCCCACAACCATGAAATGTGTTTCACTGACAGTAGCATTTTTTGACTGATGCGCTTGAATAAACCAAGAATTTGCACTTGATTTATTTAACGCAGAAGGCTGTAGGTATTGACATGAGCAGTCTGTCCTGCTTGGTTCCTGTCCTTTCTTAGATGATTGCCAAGGGTTACAAACAGCTACTTAATAAGCAAAGTTGAAAGTGTGTGTGTGTGTGTGTGTGGAAGGACATCTCCCCTATGTCCTCAGTGCAAATTATGCTTATGCCCACCACTGGTTGATTAGCCACCACCAGTTTAGAGGAATGGATCTGGAAGTCCCATAGGATCTTTGCTTTTTATTCTCCACCACCTGTGAGATCTCTCCCACTTTAACTGCAGGATTTCCAACCCATACTTAGTGCAGATGTTCATGTATGCCAGGATCTTGCATCCCGCTTTAATGTGCTGGACTGGCTTTGGGACATCTTTGTACAGTCTGCAGCTGGGGTCTCTGGTAGACTCTGGCCTTTATCACTCGTGCTCAACTCCTATTCTTTTGATTCTATAATTAATGCCTCCACGTTTTTCTTTTCGTGGGTGCAGCCACATTGCTTCGGAAGCCAGCGGAAACACACCAACCATATGTCAATCAAAGTTAGCTTTGCTCCCAGCTCCTTCAGCTGACCCCCTCAGAAATATCTGCAGAGCTGCCATCAGACGTTTACAGCAGGACATACTGTTTAACATGTGGACTGAATGGCGAAATCAAAAATGACTGTTGCATTTAGCCAATGCTGGGTAAACAAAAACAACTGATTGCTTCACTTAGCGTGACAGCATGACACTTCAGGATGAGGAAGTGTTAGCGAACACTTCATTAAATTTATTTAAATCGTTTTAGAAATAAATTTAATTATTATGAACTCTCCTGTTGTGGTACAAAAAGAACTCATCCCCTCAGAAATTAAATGGCTGTGATCAAAACAGTTGTTTGAACCAGGCTGCAAATATGTTTACTTTCGCTCCAAAGTCAGACTTTTTGACATGGAAGTCAACGGAGATTCTTTTTTGGAGCCAGCCTCTATCGGTCAGTAGAGGAACTGCAGTGAATCCTAAACTAGATGGTTGGCGCTTGACTACATCCAGCTTACTGAACTGATACAAACATGGAAGTGCCAAAACATGCAGTTCTTCAAAATGACCACTTGGCCACTTTTGTTGGGCTTTCAATTTTTTTTTTTTTTTTTTACACTTGCAGTGCAGTTTTTGGTGTCAAGCATCTAGCTGTCATCACTTTAGCTTCTTTTCAGTTTTAATGAATTTGACTACTAAATAAAGACTTGAGAGCATACCAACCGATACTGTCAAGACAATATGACTTCCTTGCTGTCATTTGTATTAGCAGACCACCTTGACCAGCTCAGGGGTCCCTGGATGAAGATAAGCTTACCTGCTTTTGCCGAGCTAAACTACGTCGGAGCAGCCAGCAGCAGCTACTTCTTTCTCCAGCTGAAGGACACTAGCTGAGTCTAGACTGACTACGGTGAGCTGGATGGTTGCTAGCTGCTAGGTCTGGCAGTTTTCCAGCTACTCCCTCACGTCACCTGAGGTAAGGTGAATGCGTTTCACAGCTGCCTGGTCTGCTGGGGTTAGACAGAGTCACCTCCTGCCAACCTGAGCTCCTAAACTCCTAAACAAACCTAAACCAATGACTGCAGCCCAGTCAACACAAACAAATTAGTATTTGACTAGTTATTGCCAGCTGGTTACTGAACATATCTTAACCACTGTCATTCCACTCGAGTTTTTTCTGTCTCCACATAAATAATGATGGATTCTGGGGTCTGAAAACAGTTGTGCAGCGACAAATCTGTTGCTGCTGAATAACACAGATCTGCAGAATTATTTACCCAAGAAAGAAAAAGAAATGTTACAAATTCCACCACTAACTGTTGCCTGAGTTACTAACTGCAGACATATATTTTTGTGGCTATAATGACTGTAATCATATTTTATCACGTTGAACTGGTTGCATCTCTGTTTTGGTAAAACTCGACCGCTTGGTCAAACAGCCAAATGAGGGTGGATTTTAATCCCTGTATATGCTCATTTTAATTTCAGTTTACAGCAGAAATAAATCTGTATTTAATTTCCTAATGTGAGCCAACTGTACTGCTTTAACATCTTTTGGTTCTTAGTCTGTTTCGCTTCTCATTTTAACTTCTCATGTAGGAAAATTCAAACCTCTCCTCTACATTTTTACTTCATCTAAGAATTAAACTCCTGACTGACAGTGGAAATGAGATCTCATTGTGCAAAACATAACTATATTTTTTAAATGTATCGTACACTTTATGCTTATTCCATCTGATGTTTTCATTTGTTGCCAAAACCCAGTAATCAGCCAACAGTCTACTTTTAACTGATTTAAAAGTCAGGTGATTAGCACCAAAATATGGACTGCAATTTGTTGCACCCAGTCCATGACCAGTTGGCATAAATAATTTCCTCATTGGTAAATGGAGACTTGCAAATGTTAAACCTCAGACTTCGAAACAACACCCCAAACTTAGTGTTTCAAACATTCTCACAATAAAAATTTCAAATGCGTTCTTAATGATAAAACACTAGAGATTTGGCTTCCTCTGATCTAATACTTCCCCACTTACTAGTCATACGCTGACATATTGAGGGTGATGAAAGTAACTCTGAAACCACAGACACAGAAGAGTGGCAGCGAGACTGGAAGACAGGAGATCAGAATATATGTAAGAGTCGAGAACCTCTTGCTCTTTAAAAGCCCTGACGACAAGACGGAGTAATTATAAACCATGCAGAGGGATGAAACGCTGCACCAGATGTCTGAACTGCCTCGCAAAGAGTCAGCTGATTTATGTGAATTACTGTTTTCAGATTTTATTTGTAGATGTTGCTGTAAACATTTCCATGTCTGACAGAGCATCATCAGGTTAAACAGATTTAGATTTTATTTACCAGAGAGAGATTTTCTTTTGAGTCAAACAAGGATAAAGTTCAAACAGATTCATGTTTTGCAACCTGCTGGGTTGTCCGATTTTAATCTTTCCATTATTTTGTGGGATTTTACACAATTAAGTGAAGATTCACATCCAGATATTAACATTTGTGTCATAAGTTGATGAAAACAGTGGTCATAGCATAATTATCTCAATAATAAATGATCTGAGCCTTTGTTTACATCAATAAGTTTGTGAACAACTTCTAGCCAAGTTAAATGTACAAAATCAAAATCAGATAACTGAGAATCTTACATGTCAGATTGCTTGAAGTTCACTGAATTTCTCAACATGTGACATTATTGACACAATATATTTGATGGAATAATTACCTTGTTAAAATTGTCTGGTTGTAGTTGCTGTTTTTACTTAATTTAACAACCCAGAAACTGTTATTTAAAACATGTTACTGAGGTTTGCTGACTAACTTGAGTAAACATGTAATAGGCTACTATTATGTACGTTTTAGATCAACATTCTAAAAACAGGTTTATTCTATTCAACTCAGTTTCTCTCCGGAGTCTGAACAGAAAATCGAACTTTTACCATCAAGTCATCATTTCAACGTCCAAACAGAAAAGAAAAAAAAAAAAGTTTAAAAAGTGGTTTTCAAGTGAAAAGTTTAACTGTTTAACTATGTTTTCCTGAGGTTTTGTGTTTTCTACATGATCTTGTGAACTGAAAAAAAAAAAAAAAAAAATCAGACTTTCACATATATGTTTTACAGATGCCTTTTTTTTTAGTTATTTTTTGTTTCAAACAAAAATGCACAGACAAACATGTGGTAGCAGATCAGAACATGACTTCCAGAAAAGGTAATCACATGAATTGTTATTGCTTTTGTCCTGTCAGTTTTATGAACTTTGATTTGGGAAACAGTTTTATTTTTAACACCTTCACTCTATGTTTTTCTACAAACTATAAACAGTTTTGCTGGGGAAAAAATTCAGAGCTAATTCAGACTTTTTTTATGCCGTTCATTTGTGAAGCAGTACAACACAAGTTATCCACATTTGTTGTGGATCACGTAAATGTACATAATGTTTAAAAATTAATTACTTGCACTGTGGTCTTCCATATAAATATGTGTCATTATAGGTTGAATGTTTAGTTTAAATATATGTTTAATTTTTAGAATTGTATTATGTCTTTTCCTTTTACTGATTTATTGTTGATCTAAAATGATTTCAGGTTTATTAGAAACATCAGCTTTTATTTCCTCACCAGTGTCCCAGACTGATGTAACCACCACTCCAGTACAAGAAAAACCAACTGAAAACCATGAAAAGAATAAAGAGAAGGGATGGAGGGAGCCCTTTGGCTGCATGAAGTTACGTTTAAAAAACAAAATGTTTAAAATCAAACCAAACTACTTTCTAAGCATATTTTTACCCAAAGTATATTTGCACACTTTTTTTATACAACTTGTGTAACGCAAACTCCTTTACAAGTTTAAAAACAGAAACAAGATCAATGTTTAAACAAAAAAAGGACTAATATTACTCCCAAAACACATCAAAATAAGCACAGATTACATAAATGTATGTCACATACATCTGCCCAAATGCACACTGAAAACCATGTCAGTGTTTTAAAAAAGTTGATCTATTAGTCTTTTTTTTCCATTATTCAAATTGTGCAGAAGCCAAAATTTAAGGAGGAACCTTCTGCTTCTCAGGAAAGTTAAGGTCATGGAGATTAAAAAAGGTGACAGTCACTGATTTTTACCTTCATCTAAGCATTGTTTCTTTTCTTCAAATCACACAACCCCAAGAGCCCAAAAAAAAAAAAAAAAAAAAAAGTGACCAAGAAATCATCAAAATGGTGTTCTTTCAACTGCTTCAAGGTACATTTAAAACACAAGTCCAGAGGAAGCAGATATGCACTATTTCAGGTTAGATAAAGATTTTCTAACAAAAGTCAGAAGTCATTACTCTGTCTTTGTTCTAACCATGAGAGTTTATTTTCCCCAACACACAAAGGAACCACATTGAAGAGAACTCAAACTCACGAAAGTTAGTGACTCTCATTTAATATCTGTACTGCTTGTAAAAGTCAATTAACAATAACCAAATGATGACATCAGCTTCACCTTCTTTGGTTTAGTGTTGAACATGGTGTAATTCAGCTCTGGTAATCAACTTTTATTCTACCTCCACTAAAAGATCCACCAAAGATAGTGAAGACCAGTTCATTAATCAATTTTCCATATTATCTGACCAGCAAAAGTCTAAATGATTTATCAATGATTTAGAAGATATTTTTGGAATCAAGTTTATAATGTTGAAGAATATTTCAACCTAATAGATGGCATTTTTTTAACTCCATAACAAAATGATAAATAGGTAAGAAAAAGACGAAGTAAATAAAATCTTGAGAATAATATTTTTTTCAAATAAAAAGACAAATTATATTCTTGATAAGAGATCAACGTCTTTGCTTGTTTACTGTATTGGTTTTTCTTCTTTCTTAATAGGAATAAATATTTTGTGAAAACAGTGAAAATGGGATCCTCACTGACCCCTTTGGGTGAGTTAATTTACAAATGTTCCAAATGATCTCAAATTAATGAGATGATTTTTGACCTGTGTCCACATGTCAGATTGGCAAACACTGGGAACACCTGCTACATGAACTCCACCTTGCAGAGCATCTTCTTTCTAGAAGATTTCATCAGCAGTATTAGCAGCTTGGAGCAGATGGATTTAATCCCTGAAGCTTGAGTCCTGAGATGAAAAAAAACAAACAAAAAAAACAAAAACCACATAACTCTAAAGAATCTCAAACACACCAAATATCTGTTTTTCTTTTCTGAGGAAAACTGACAGAGATTGTCACACCTTGACAGACTCGGACATCAAGAGTTACTGTCTCAAATCTTTGAAGGATTAGTGCAGAGCCCAAGTTCAGTGACAATTCAGAGAATGTGAGTCCGATTTTTTTTTTTTTTTTTTTTAAATGCCATTGGTTCATCCTGCTGACAGTTTCCTGATCTGGCGGTTAAATTCTGTGCAATTCTGTATGTACAGAGCACCCATGAGTTCCTGACCACTCTCCTCAGACACATGCAGAGTCTCTCCTCAACTTCAGGAGAACTCAGCTATTTTGAGCAAAACCTATGCCCAGTAGATGACCACCAGGTATTTATTATTTGAAAACACCAGGACATTCAAAGGCTAGACAACACAGTAGACCCCCACACAGCACTATTTTCACAATCTCACCCACATCTGCTCTTGCTACATTTTCATCAGAACCTACAGGATCTCAATCCCTGTCACCTGGATCATCAGGACAAGTTACATATTCTCATGCTGCCCACCAAGACCCTTTTGTACTGAATTATTCCTCTTCAACATGCAGATGTGGACTCCAGTCAGTAAGGGAGGAGGAATTCACAAACGTGCCTCAGGAGATGATTCCTGGAGGGTCCATCAAGCAGATGCTGGAAAATTATCTAAAAAGTAAGATCCACCAGCCCTCATTCATTCATATTGCCATGCAGAGTCATCACTTCTGCTGATGCAAGTGTGGACATGTTGTGGTTATGTCCATTGTTAATTTCCTGCAAAAAACTATTTCCTTCATAGCAAATAGGACTTTACTGTCAGGATAGTTGTGTGAATTAACTTGTTTATATGTGTTTGTACTTTAAAATACAACATATCACAAAGTTTTTGGCAGACATTTTAGTGTTCGTGTCATTTATTTTTAGAGGCTTTGACATTTAATGACAACCATCACGGTGTAACAAACATTTTCACTCATAAACTGATGAGTTCTAAATTACTCATATGAAATTCACCTCAAAAAGAAGACAGCCTGCATTTAACAATTAGTACTGCATTTTCAATTGACTGGCACAAGAGCTAATTTTATATAGTACATATGTCAGACTGTCACGGTACACGTACAGGACCCAAGAGCAGATGACTTCAGGAAGGAGTTTACAGTCCTTATTGATAGTCCAAATAATGATTTGGAGTGCTCCAGCGGACAGGTAAGTAGGTAACCAAGCAGGCAGTAACCCAGACAGTGAGACCGGGTTTCAGACGGCAAGACAGGCAGGTAGATCAGTGGACGAGCTGAGTTCCAGACGGCAGGGCAGGTAGATAGACAGACAGACAGGCAGGCAGATCAGCGGATGAACTGAGTTCCAGACGGCAAGACAGGTCAGTAGACAGACGGGCAGGCAAATAGGCAGGATCTGGACACAAACACAGCATAGATAAGTAACCAGTCACTAACAAGGTAAGAGTGAGCCAAGTGCTAAACTGACACGTAGTGTGGAAAGACCAACTGGTGAGGAGCGGCTGTGGAGCTGTTCTTCTTATACCAGTGATTAGATTAGAGTCAGGTGTGTAAACTGCAGAGGCCACGCCCAGGTAAGAAAAATCACTGAAACACAGAAGGGGAAGCGAGACAAACAGCAGCAAGAGCAGAGCACCTGCAGGATCATGACACAGACAGTTGTTCGGATGGTGCAGTCATGTGATGTAAAAGGAAGCAAGTAGTTTAGAGGAAACTAATATTTTAGAAATTAAAGCTGTGTATTGTCACCATGTTTTAACTTGATCATATTGATTTGGATTTGTGTGTCCATATATGTACTACATTCAGTAATGTTAAACAACTGGACCTGGTCTGCTCTCTGTGAATTGAGGACACCAGGACAACCAAAAAAAGGAAAATAGAAACTCTGAATTCCTTACTCAAAACAGTAAATGCAAACAATTATTTTTCAACATTAAGTTCAATAAGATAAAGAAAAAACACCTATGTCCTTATACATGAAAAATAGAAAAAAGAAATGAAGTCAGGAGCAAGCTCAACCCAGAGGTAACCATGACATTGTTAATAAAACATTACTGGACAGTGCTGTTGGAGCCGGTAGATCCACTTTTCCTTCATCACTGGTTTCTCCTGGACCCTGCCATGCTGGTCAAGGTCTGTCACTCATGTTTCCTCAGGCTGACAGTAGCTGTTCCCAGTTTTCTTCTGTTACATGAATATTAATTGTTTTTCTTGTATTTTATGAGGTTGCTGTGTGATCTGAAAATGCACAATGAAAGTAACCTGGTGTTTAAAACCTCTGTTTTTATCGTCACCATTAATTTTATTTAAGCTTATTTTGGACTGAAAAGATGATTACTTCAACTGGTTTGACATCAAAAACTGGTGGTTGTCCCTTCCCAGCAAGTTCAATCCCCTGGTCAAACCGTACAGATCTCACCTGTTTATAGTTTTATGCTTTCAAGCCGTAATGGTCACAAACTCAAAGGATATGGACATCTGTTACAATAGTTAATCTGATATTATATTACACCTGTTCCTACCATGATGTTTAAGGCGCATTATGTTACAATTCAAATTCACTCACTAAAAAACAGAAATGCAGAATTCTCAGATGGTCTGGTCTGTTGATGTTTTTGTTTTTTGTTTTTGTTTTTTTTAAGGAATGATGGTATTCTGTTAGAACTACATTCACAACACAGAATTCAATTTTATTAAAAATCTAGGTATTGCTTATAAGCTGTACAGTTATGATATAGAAGCAGGACTGGATCAGGATATGCAAATTTATGATTATTGTCTCCCTGAGGTGTCAGTAAAAAAATGAATAGAGTCTGAACAAACAGAATAACCCAGTAATGCACATCAGGTTGAAAGTTCTTTCTCTCACGCAGTAACTCTGCATCCATCCAACCTCCACAGTTTGCATGTTTGTTTCAGTTGGATCATGGACACTGAGGAGACCTTTTCAACAAAGTCACCCTCGAATTTAGGTCCAAATTTGCTACAAGAAAAGGCCGGTCTATGACCCATCACAATCATTAAAGTTCTCTTGGATCTGGGATCTAAGCAAAAACAATCAGATGAGAGATTGGTCAGGTGTATACTCAATCCTTCACCTGCAACTCAACAGTCTTCACATGTCTTTCAGTGCCTGAGAAAACCTATGTGATCTTTCCAATCTTCTAAATTGAGTGTGGTAACTTGGGATTAACCAACATCACCACGATCCCAACTACGACATCTGGATAAGGATTCTGGCATTTATCCATGGTTTGTAGTCCAAGCAGGTAACATTTAACCATTAGCTCTCCAGAACCTGTCAGTCAACATTTGGGAATGCCTCCATCTCCTCCTACTCAGCAATTTGCATTCTGGATAAATAACTTGAGGTAAGGAGTCATTCGGCCACCCAGTCAGAAGGCAGTTGGGGGTCACTGGATTAGGGTCTACTAAATCTGAGTAAACATAACCAAGTGGCTTGGAGTGTGAGGCAGAAGGGAGGTTTTAATGAAAGCTGTTTTGCAAAGTATTGTTACAGGTCAATACTAAAATGATTTTATGCCTCTTTAGGTTCAGGTTCTCCACCACATCTTGGTCACAGTGTTGGACCCAGACTTCCCACAGCAGGTAAGTGAGTCTTCTAATGAGGGACGCATCACTGGCAGTAAAAGTCAAGATCTCCAAACACACTGCTCCTGTGGTAAGCATTTAATCAACAGTTCCCACTTTTTTCATTATGCCAGCCAATATTAATCAGAAAGGAACCGTAGCAGCCCATTCCAGTGGAATAACATTTTAGTTTAAAATTTCTGAATCGAGGTGGTGAAGTATCCTTCATCTTCTGTCATAGTGCTTTTGAACCCCTACTTACGATGATGACGGTATGTTCACTGATGTCTCCATCCAGCTTCTCTGCAACTTAATATTTCAAATTTCCCACAAAGTTTGGCAAATACTTGCTCTTGCCTGGATGGCACAACTGGACATCATATTGCTTTATAAGTAGCTGAGTGTTCTGATGGCTAGGATCTAAAACCATGGGGTGAATGATGTTGGGCTCAAAATCTTCAATGTCTCTTAACTCTGAAAGCTGTGTTGACTTGACAAACACAGGAAAGTATGAGTAGTAAGGAGAGGAGAGTAATTGGCTATTAGTGGAACAGTGATTTACCTGACTTCGGAAGCTGATAGTCCTCAGAAAAAGCAGTCCAACTGGGCTCTGCTTTTTGGAAAATGTATACAGGAGGAGGATCAGTCAAAACTGTCACCCCATGAAGTTCCTCAGCAACTGGCAATAGTAAGTCCTACCAAAAGTGCTTGGGACTGACTATCACAGGAGGAGCTGTGATGTTCAATCCACAGAAGGCTGTTTTTCGTAACTCTCCACCATCATCTCCAATTGGGTCTGATGGATTTGAAGGCCAGTCATTAGGAGGCTGTAGAAGAAAATGTGGTCCTTGGGTCCACCAATTGAGTACTTAAGGCCCTTTCTTTGATGAGGTCATTGGCAGGGTTTCTGCCAGAGTCAACATATATCCGAGGCTTCAAGTTCATTAATTCCTACATCTTAGCCAACCCAACGTATCATTGTCACAGGAGCAGCTAAGGCTGAAGGTGGATTCCTTTGCTTCTTCCATGTCCTGAGAGAGCCACAAGTTCATCTGGCAGAAAGAAAGTGACTTGATTTCCTGCATTTCTACATAAATTGAAACTATAGGGAGACAAAATCCACAAAATAATTAAGCTGGACATATTTATATTATCTGCCATAAGGTTTGGTTCTAAAAGAAAAAAAAAGCTGACCTACATCCCATATTGTTAAATGTAGGCCTATTTTTTCTTTACTTCAGCTTTATATTTTCATCAGTCCTGTGCTCACTTCTTAATCAAAATCACTTTGCTACCGCAGATCATCTACATGCAGAACTGAGTTTCTGTGGCTGTCTATTTGAGTCTTACAATTCAGCACAGATTTGAAATGTCTAGCCCTTGTAAAGAGCTAAGCCTCGGGTCAAAATGACCCAAGCTGGAGTGAAGGCCCTCAGTTTCCTGCCTCGTCCGGCAGAGGGCTTGCTTTAGAGGGTCATTTTGACCCAGCCTAATCACCTTACAAGGGCTAGGTCACATGGTTACAATTGGAAAGATTCATCTTATACAATACAAAAAAAAGTGTTTTGACTTCTTAAGTACAGCTATTCAGCTTGGGTTTAGAGTGACACAATCAGATGGTATAGAGGCTGTTGAAAAGAAAAATCTGCAATACTTCAGCAGTTGGTAGTTTATTGATGGTCCTAAATGAGACCTTGGTGGATAAGACGTGAATATCTGTTAAATGTCAAGCATAAAACTAACTTCATGGTAGTATTCACTGACAGAGTAGCTTCAGACATTTCTATATGTTAAAACGACCCCTCCACAAGGATTCCCACATTACCATCCACATGATCTGTCCTGTATCTCCCCGGCAATTATGACTTACAGTTACAAACATATAAACAACCTTGACAGTGGGGTGGGATTTTGAAAAAGGAAGTGGACATGTCCTCCCTGTCTTCAGTGGAAATTACACCTATGGAAATAACAACTTCCAAAGGTTCATGGAACATAGACAGAAGACTTTGATTGACACTTTAAATAAAATAATCATGGCGCAAACACACAAGAGTCCATCTTTATGTTTGGAGAGACATCTGTACTTGCAGAGTGTTTGAAAACAAAGACCCACGGGGAGCCCTCTCAGGCCCGTCAATATGGATTTTGGCGTTGTAGAGGAGGATGACGCTGTGCTGAGAGATGTCGCATGTCTCAACACTCTCAGCGCTCTCATTGTGTCTGGTGACACAATGTTGCCTTCACATCTGTAAGTGCCTTCAGTAGATGACATCCTAGTTGTGTTTTTTTTTTCTGTGTTCAGTTCACAGTGGCAGAGGGAGGAGTGCATTGTGGATGCCACACTGCAGGGGCATCAATCCTTGACAGATTTATTTATTGAGTTTGATGTGTGCAGAAGAATCCATTATTTGTCGACCTGATATACAGCTGCATTTCAAAGTAACATCTCCAGCATAGAGTCATAGTATGATAAGGAAACATCCTTCCTCATACAAACATTTATCAGCTCTTGCTTGTTAACACCATGGGTGCTTTTTGGAAGCAAAATTATCTTTCACTTGCGATAAATATAATGTTTCCATCTTAGTATGTGTGCATTGCATGCTTCTTGTTATTTTGTTGGAAACGCGGCAGCAGGATATTTATACCACACACTGTGATAAGCAAATTCAATCTGCAGCCAACTGATTGAGCAATTTGCTCAACAATTGCGCAAAACAGGCGATCAGCATGCAGGAATCTTAATATATGACACAGGCTGAGGAGTAACAAGGACCTTTGAGGAAATTAAACTGCAGCAAGAGGTTGTATTTTATCTGTGATGATGCAGAAAAGCTGCAAATACAGACTTTATTTTGTTAAATAATGGATACAGAAAAGTGTTCTGGTAACAGTGATTTTTGTGCATCATTGCAAAAAGAAAAAAAATAATGGTAATATTTTAGCCTTGTTTTATTAAAAGAACAGTTTAAGCTTGCTTTTCTTATTTCATCATTGTGTCAGATCTGTTGCTCTCTTTTAGAGATTTGATTATGGAAATAAAGTGAAACAAAGACAGATTGTGTGAAGACTCACAAATGGAAGGAAAACAAACCCAGCAGAAAGTTTGACACCATAACTTGACCATTTGTTAAACACCACAAGGGGACAACACTGTTATTATCAGCCAGTTCTTTTTTCCCTTTTGATTTTTTTAAAATAAATGACCGAAAATAAAGTTGTAAAATTCCTGTAAAATTAAAACTGCAAGTATATCTTGTACTGCATATCTTGCACTGCATTGGTTTTGTTTCACAATCAAGCATTTTACAATTTTCCCATCAAACCATCCATATAACTTTGAACTGCTTCTACTTAAGACTGTTTAAAATTTGGAAATAAGTGTGGCAGTATTGCTGAAGCAACATCATCTTGGCTTCTGCTCGGATGCATTTTTGAAATAAGTTGAAGTCTCAGCAAAACATGTGAAAATAAATTACTCCTCTCATGCTTCTTGAAACTATATGTTTGCTGAAAAGGGAAAACAGCATTCTGTATTAAATGTGATTGAAATCCTAAATATATAGTGGGGTTTTTGTCTTTTTTTTTTTTTTTGCAACGCAACAATCTCAGTTAGCCGAGGACAATATGAGGGTTGATCTTCTATGAATATTATGCTCTTTGAGGCTTCATCCAGTGTTTCCAGAGGCAAAATGAGTTGTTACACCAAAATTAAAAACACCTTTGCATATAGATGGAAATAAAAAAAAAAAGGGGGGGGGGGGGTTCATGACATAAGTCATAGTAAGGGCAAAACTGACTTTACTGCCACTGATTGCACAGTGGCATGCTGGATGTTTTTTATATGAACATCGACTAAAAAAAACAAGACATCTAGAACTCAAATTAAAATAGGTTATTAGGCATAAACATATCCTCTAAAGGGATGAATAATGTAGAATCAGCTGATTAGCTGTCAAAAGAAACTCCTCATAGATTTTGAGTTAATGTGATGTGCTTCTTAGAACAACCTCTTTTCATCAAGAGTTCAAGGCAACTACCTCTTAATGAGCCCTATTAATTTTGAACATGGCCTTTTTATATATTCCTTTTGTTTTAATTTCAGATGGACAAAAGTAAGAGAATAATTCTTGCATGAAACTTGAGCCATTTGACAAGAGCGTCAGTAAACTGGGTTAGGCTTTGATGTAGAAGGATACAGGCTTGTCTCTATGTCATTTTATGATTAAACTGTTTTGGTACTCGTATCTACTGAATTTTGGTATATCACCACTGACGTGAACTAGCTGCTGTTGCTTTAGCTGGACATGTATCGTCATATATATATATATATATATATATGTGTGTGTGTGTGTGTGTGTGTGTGTGTGTGTGTGTGTGTGTGTGTGTGTGTGTGTAAACTACAACTGAACCAGTTTACAGATATTTCAGTAGACACAAGACTTTTAGTTTGATGACACAATTGGAAAACAAATATTTTTATGCGAGGACATAATTGTGTGTATACTATTTTACCTATAAAATACAATTCAAATGTCAATATTACCTTTAAAGAGCACATTTATTTGATTGTACACTGTTTATCTGATGTCCATAGCAAAAGGGGTTAGAGCTCCTTGAGTTTCCAGTGTAGCAAAATCAAATTAGTCTTTTTTTTATGTGACCATAACACAAGCAACTCAATCTCCAGAGTAGGCTGAAAATAAATATACAAGTATACCAATAAATGGACATGATCTCTGGCCTGCACCGGTACACCCTCACATCACTCTATATCTAATTAAAAGGCCAAAATCCTCTCTTCAGCGTGTCAGTGCCTTCCGTCAAAGACTAACAAGTAATTTGCTGAAGGTTACCATTATTGTAGGACATTAAATCCAAGTCATGACATTAGCATAATTTCCTGACCTGTCCTCATGACCCGAAGTTACCTTTAATTGGTTAGAGATTTTAAATGCTCATATTAATAATTTTCATGGCTGCTGGATAGTACAACTAAGCATTTAACTGCAAACCCATATAAATACTAGCTGGTCCACAACACCACAGTAGTGTTGGGATTTACAGAGGCTGTGCAGGGAATGCACATTCTTAAACAAGAAACAAGTCATAGGTTACCTTCTCCTGTGGGGAAGCCGTTGCTTCCTCAAAAGAAGGTGATTGAGTGGTTGATAATTAAGTCTGGAGCATTTACAATTTACCAAGTAACCGAAGGCTGGAAGTGAAGGTTGAAGCACATGCCTGCAAATGCTGTAGTCAGGATTCCATCCCAAATCCGATTTTTAGCATATCCTGATTATAACTCAAAAGATTTAATCTGAACAGCCAAAAAAATTAAAACACACACGCACGCGCACGCCCGCACACGCACGCACGCACGCACGCACACGCACGCGCTAAAATGCCAAACCTGCTAAATCTGTTTCAAACCACATACAGACTGAAAAAAAGTGATAACATTTTTTGAGAGACCGACTGGAATCCTGTGAGAAAATCTTTTGCACAGTTTTAAACAGGATTCAAACAGGATCTGAAATAGTCATTTGTGTCATCTGCAACACAAACAAAATTACATCTACCAGTGAAGTGGCTGTCATATTTGTACATATGACTCTGTTTGGTTTGTCCAGATCCATAATATTTAGATCACCAAAAGTCAATGTGATAACCCACCACAATGGTTAGTTTACATCAGTTGGCTATGATCAACCGTATGAAGTAGTTAACATCAGCAGGGACACAAGGACCCTTGCAATGAATAACATAAATGGTCAGTCAAGAAGATTGGAATCTGAATGGCTGTGTTTATTAATCAGCTTAAAGTAATAATCTGAACACATAGCCTGACTTTCCAGGGCCTGAAAGTCCTGCTTGGTGTACTTACTCTTTGATTGCATTTTACCTCTATTCAAATTAACTGTAGCTGTTTGGTTCGGTTGCAGAAAAGATCACGGTTTAGACTGTTATTTTACTTTAAAAGTTGCTGTTGTCATCCTCATATGTGGTAAGGCTTGCTAAAATTACATTACAACTCTCCTCTACTTTGTTGACTATAGTATGTTTTTTTATGGTAATTCACCTTCCAAATTTTGTAACTTTGCACAATACAGGCATCTCTGAAACCTTCAACAGGGAAGAATCAGAATTCCCAGAGAGAACTGGCACAGAATTTATGTAGGCAGAGAACTTGTGTAGGCAGATTGCAATGGAGATTGGAAGAAATGTTCTGCAGGCAACTTTGGAAAAACCTCAGATTTCTCTTTATTTATTTATTTTTTACTTCCTGTGCAGAACCTCTTTTACTAAAGTTTCACTATTATTCTCAACAGTGACATCTGTTTTTTTGAGGGGGATTAAAAAACAACAACTCACCAAGTGTACCTCATCCCTGGAGCCCACTGGATGTGGAAGCGCTGTGATCTGGCCGCGCTGTACCAGCCAGTTTGAATCACAGCCGCTCTAGTTAGAGTGATCCTGATGGAAGTGCTAAGGCACAGTTTAGAAGTGTCCCAGAAGTGACCACTCTGCTCTGCTAAAGATGAGTCTATTTTGGGGTTTCAGATGACATTCAGCTACTTAAATTCTCACACAGCAGATCGAGCTGCTGTATATGTGGATCTCAGCATCTAGGGATTGAACTACCAACCTTCCCTCCTGACTGCTCTATCCCCCAGCCATATTGAAGTCATAAATTGTTATGTGAGATATCTGGGAAAATGTCTCATAAAGGACACATCTGGACTTCAATAGGTTGCCTTTTTAAGTGGCAATAGGCATTTATGGAAAACTGCTACTTAAATATTAATAAACAGAAAACTGAGCAGCACACTTACCTCCCCAGGAAACTTTTATTTTAGTACTATGGTTCCTCTTACATTACTTTTGAACAGATACAAGTTTTTTCATACATATACTTTGATTTTTTATTTCTCTGCAGACAATTTGAATCCACTAATGGTGCATTATATCATTTAACAAATCAGATCATTATTGATATGTAAGGATCAGGAGGTACAGGCTTAATATGGACACGTGATCTCCAATCCCTCAGACAACACTGCATCAAGAACTGTTGTTTAGCGACAGCTGCTCTAATCACACTGGTAAAGGGTTATTTTGGGAAACATTTTGTCAAGCACTAAAACAAAGGTAAATTCAGGGCTACTTTTACTATACAAATAAGAAAAGAAAAGAATATTGACCTTCCCCAAAACTTTTTTGGGTTTTGGAGGATTCTGGGATTGGCCATCATACAATGGAAGTATGTATAGTGGTTGGAAATATGCATCTGTATTCTTCTCATTTCAGAAAAATGTTAATATTGAAGTCATGCTTTCCAAGTACAACTTCATTGAGCTTATTTAGACATGATGCATTCACATGACCTGTAAATGATCTGATTTTTCAACCAAGCCAGAAAAGCTTGCTTCTGTTTACCTGCAAAACAGTTTGTGGTTGGCATAATAACCTGAATGCGTTTTCAGTTTGGTTTATAACTGTGAAACTTTTTAAGAACAATGCAAACCAGTCACCAGCCTACTTCTTTAAAGTGACAAAGTAACCATACTAAAAATTTGAATTTAGAAACTTCATAGAAGTTTCTATTGCATGCAGTCTCAGAATGTAATTTTTCATTCTTTGGTGTTTCTTTCGGTTTTGTTTGAATTTCTTGATGAGCCAAACACAAAAGCAACAATAATTATGAAACAATCTAAAAGTAATTTGGCACCCTAATCCAAGGAATAGTGGTTGAATTCACTGCAAATTATAAAAGCTTAACAGAACAATAAAAAAGATTCACAACTCATGAGGCTCAAGGAAAAATAAATCCTGTGAGAGGCACAACCGCTTTTCCTGTACCCCATTTATCACTTGAAATGAACTAAACAATTGAGCTTGTTGTCTCTCAGCCAAATACATCTCCTGTGTTTCAACAGTGTAGGAATGTGAAAGTTCAAATTGAGCTTATGATTTACAAATATATCCACACAATCATGAATGATGGTCATTCATATCAAAATCAGATTTAATTGTTTTTGTTCCACTGTTCATTCTGGTACCAAAACAGTGAAAAGCCATATGTAAAAATGAAGAAAAAAAAAAAACAGCAACAGCACCAATTTTATCCTGCTATAGGCTCAGTCACTTTCAGAGTCCAAAGATTATATTTTGTAATGACATGACCAAATCTAGCAGTACTTTTTGGACCAAAAGGTTACATCACAACAGTATCAACCTGGTGATCTGGTATAACTGTCCAGATTGAGAAGAGGGTCTACGTCTACGTCCTTTAGCATGAAAATGAAAAAGTACAAAGAATCTAAGAGAAACATTTGGACCATAACATCTGAAAACACTGCGCATGCTGCTACAGCCATGGGCATCTCCTCTTCATTATGTTGTCCTAGCCAAGCCCAGGTTGTAAAGCAGGTGCTCATCCAGGAAATTTCATAGGACTACACGCATAAATTCCCATGCCAGGAGATAAGGTGTCTAGTTTCTTGCTTCTTAGTTGTAATTCTGCATGGCGTCAACATTTAATCTGGAGCGCTTTTTAGCCGCTCCCTCTTTTGTGTTTATTGAGATTTGCCACAAACCTGATCTGCTGCAGATTGTGCATCACTCTAATCTGAAGGTCCTGAGCCAAGTTGTTAAATGAGAATTAAAGGCTCTTGTGGTGGATCACTTTTGGGAATCTGGTGTGCTCTCTGTGCCTGGTGAGTCTGCTGAGCCAAGTTAAGGCACCCTGTCTGTGGATGGCCATAAAGATGAGGCTTTAAAGTGCCTTCTAGTGCAGATGCTGGGGTGGTGCCTTAGGAAGGTGAGTGGGGTGGGACATGATCCTCTCTCTTCTGGCACGTCTACAGCCCGAGATGGAGCTTTGTTGAGTGTTTGTTTGGCACGTCTGCAGATGGCTCATGAACGGGCACAGGCTCAGCTAGAGCTTCAAATGAAAAAACTGGAGATTGAGGCTGAAAAAGCTGTGAAGCTGCATCAGTTTGAACTGGAAATGCAGGCTCATGCGCCGCCTATCCCTGAAGCCGCAGCATCCTCTGCTGTGTGTGCAGTGGCCTTTGATGTTAGTAAGTTCATGACATTAGTACCTGCTTTCCGGGAATCTAAAGTGGATTCATATTTTGCAGCGTTTTGGTGGTGCTTTGCAGTGGCCGATTGATATTTGGCCCATTTTGTTACAATATAAGCTGTTTAGTAAAGCTCAAGAGGTAGTAGCTGTGCTCTCTCTACAGGACACCCTCGATTATTACAAAGTCATTAAAGTGCTGAGACAGCTTTCTTCCACATTTATACTACTAAAGATCAGACTGATTAAGGCTCAAATTTCCAGTTTAATCTCTTTCAGCAAGTGGTCCACATACAACTTTACTGTGTCAGCCTGTAAAAGGTGCACCAATGAAAAAGGAAACAGATTATTTGTTGAAAGTTGGTCTTGCAAAGTCTAGTTGTAGTTCTTGAAGCTTGCCTTGTCTGCTTCCTTTCCTCTTCCCAGGATTGAAGGTTGTTTGGATCAGTTAGGCCAGATATGTAAGTAAATCAGATCTTCTCAAAGGTTACTGGCAAGTTCCTTTGACTAACCACACATCTGACATTTCAGCCTTTGTCACCCCTGACAACGTTTTACAATATTTTGTTATGGCATTTGGTATGTGCAATGTATATGCTGTTCTTGGATAGAACACATGCAAATCTTGAGGTTTTTGAACATGTGGCCCAGGATTCACTCACTCCTAACCTGGCAAAATTCAGGTTTGACAAAGCTACTTTTACACATTTAGGTAGACAAGTTGGACACGGACATGTACGTCCTGTTGATGGAAAGGTTGTTGCTATTGTGGAATTTCCAGTCCCACAAAAAAAAAAAAAAACGGTAGTTACACAGATTTTTAGGAATGGTTGGCTGTTATAGACATTTTCTCCTCTGTCATCTAATCATTAACAGATCTACTTTGTTCAAAAACTGATTTTTAATGGTCCAATGAATGTCAGCATGTGTTTGACAGTAAAAAAATCGATTCTCTGTTATGCACCTGTGCTTGCTGCACCTGATCTCCTACGGCATCTTAAACAAGAGACTGACACTAGTGCTGTTGGAGCTGGGACTGTGCTGTTGCAGGAAGACATAAATGAAGTTGTGCATCTTGTCTGTTACTTCTCTCGAAAGTTTAACAAACATCAAGCAAAATATTCCACCACAGAAAAGGAAGCTTTTGCCCTCCCGCTCGCACTCCAGCACTTTGATGTGTATCTTGGTTCTGATCTGTTGCCTCTTATAGTCTTCACCGATCATAACCATTCATTTTTCAACATTTTTGTCACATATGTACAATCAACACCAGCATCTAATGTGGCAGGCTCTGCTGGTGAAAGATTATAACTTAAAGATTCGCGATGAGAAAGGATCAGAAAATGTGTCTGCAGATGCCCTGTTCATGTTGTAAGTATGATTTTTGTGTTTATTGCATATTTTTGATTGCTTTGTTTATGACAAAACTTTGTTTTGTAGCTGAAGGAGAGAGGTCATATGGCCATGGGCCACCGTCATGTTTGTTTGCACTTCAGATAAGCTAAAAGATCGTCTTCAGGACTCTTCAAGAATTGGATGGTCTGGGTTCTGATTTGTGTCCATGTAAAGCAAATGTTTGAGCACTGGTTTGAGATTGGTTCCCTCTGCCTCTGTCGCTGTCTCCTGCCAACTGATTGGATGCTGTCCCATGCCTTCACCATCTGCGCCAACCATTCCATCAGCTACATCCTTTAAAAAGGATGTGGGTGCCATCATTCGTGGCAGCTGTCTATGATGCACCAGCTAGCCCCTTTAGTGATTTTTGTGTTTTGCTTGTTTGATCCTTTCAGCTGCACCTCCCAGTTTTGATTGTTTTGGTTGTTATTCTTTATCCTTTTTTGTAAATGAAACACCTCGGACTCAATGTTGCATTTGGACATCATCTCTTTTTTATGTTGTGACCTGTAGTCCTAGCCTAGCCCAGGTTGTAACAATGATATAAATCTGATATCAGTCTGATGCTGAAACTTATTTCATATTGCAGGACATCTGCAGACTGTGAAGGCATCACACTGTTGAGCTGAAAAGTGTCCATCTAAGAAAAAAAACAAAAGCATATCTAGTTGTTTAGTATTACATAGAATATATTTTTCTGCCCTCGCTGCATGTGGACTTCTGGCACCCCTATTAATCCACTCTTCAGTCAGGAGTACTCTGATTCCTTTTGGCAAGGAAACGGCTCTTTGCTTCCCTGCACACTAAACACCTTCACTTTACCCCATAAATGTTGAGCCAGATTGTGTTTTCTTTTTATCTGCCAGCCAGCCCGCAGATATCTGACATGCACAGACAGCAGCACTACGGCATCTCTTTTCCAGCCTCAGTCTGGCTACAAGTTGACCGAAATATTTGTATTCTGCTGGAAACACATTATATTCTCATCTAATCTATTGTATTATGCATAAAGGAAGACTGCGTGTATTTGCCCATTAAGGCACCTAACTGATATTCTGTGTAAATTAAATTATCAAATTTTAGAAAACAAGAAGCATTTTCAATAATAATCATCTTCATGTATTTCAAACTTACATTACGAATGAGGATTTGATCTCCTAAGGTCTTTTTTTTTTAAATGAGCATAAAAGGAAAATATGACAGTTTTAGTGAAAAAAGATGATGTGCAATACATTCAATATGATTGCAAGCCTGTGTTTGATATGCTGCAAATTTATCTAAAAAAGTTGGAGTCTTGTTTCCAATTTCAAACAAGGGAATATTAAAGCACAGTTCTCTGAAAAATAGCCTGTGAATGAAAGCATTTTTCATCTGGAAAAGATGTTTGGTTTCAATTGACAGAAAACTGCCCGTGGCCAAGTGTAATAGAGACACATTTGAATAAACAACTCTCTGCATGAGTCTTCTTGCAGGAGAATGGCTGTACTTAACAAAAATCTTTTAAAAAGGGGACCTGTTTTGTGTCTGACTGTCTGTTGTTGTGCTGCAGGTTTAATCCATGCGTCGAAATTTATTCGATGGTGATAATTCGACAATGGACATTACGTTTTCAGTGTTGGCAAATATTGCTAGAGGTTTTTCTTTTATTTCATTTTTAAAGGTATCACTAATAAAATTGCAAAACAGTACTTAGTGTTTCTTGAAATTGACCCACTTTGTCATGTCACAAGTCTTACACATTAGCATTTAGGTGCATCCAGGTAGCATTCAGCACTGATGAAACATTTAGATGTATGCTGAGACTCGATGTTGAAGGGGTGTAAAATTAACTCGTCCCAAGTCTAGCTGCAATATGTCAGTAAGCGGTCTATGAAAATAGCTTCCACCAAGTCTGCCCACTGCGATAACTGCGGCTAAGTTACCCTGAAATTGATCTGAAATTACTCCTCATTTGGCCCAAAGTGAAAAGAAAGTGACTCAAACTGCTGCACTTCAACCTCTGCAGTCATACAAGTTTACAGAATTATTGGTGTATGAGAGATTAAAGTGATTAAAAACCCAGTCTTGGTCTGTTTAAAACACTCATCCATGTATTTGTGTGTGTAATTGACAAACATCGCGATTGGAATAGTGTATCCAGGTTCGTATTGTTGGATTTCTGCCATCTTTCCACGAGGGACTGGGGTGCTCATGAATGCATACATTTCCTGTTGCCAGTGGTAACAGCTTGACAATGGTCAGAAACACAGAGCTGCAAACCAAGCCACGCCAGGCAAAAACTGTGAGAGATTGCTTATGTTTTCAAGAATGACAAATCAAGAAATCCAGGTATGCATGTTCAAGCCAGAATGTGAAAGTAATCAACCAGAGGAACCATAGCAACAAAAGGCTAAAGCTGGATTCCTTTTCTTTGTAAACAAGAGGTGAAGCACACAGAGGTAGGTGTAAAAGCAAACAAGGTGGCTTGTATGAGTAACTATATGCTTTTGTGCATTTTTAGAAGAAGCAACGGGATGATTTTGGTGTTTGAGTGATCAAATTTCGGTACGCATTTATGTGTTTGCCTCTTCTGTAACTTAAGACATCATGTATCATGATGTTCATACTAAAGTACAGATATAAAACAGTCACACTTAGTGCCACCAGTTCAGGCTCATGACTTTCTATTATCATAAAAGCATTGACTTTCAACCTCACTATGCTTGAAACTTCAGAATTTTACTGAGCTCTGTTCACAAAATAATCAACTATGAAGTGTTGTTGACAAAAAAATACATTGGCATAGCTCTGCTGGTCCCAAAATAGATTCTTGGTTTCCTAATCTTTGTAAAAGTGGAAAATGCTTTTTTTTTAAAACTCTCACAGACAAATTACAGATTTGTTCCAAGATACTATGGAAACAAAAGCAGACCAAGAAGCAGAGACTGAGGACTCCTGCCTTGGTGTGCTTTAAAAAACATTGCCTTTGAAAATAAATGTGATGTTTATTATATGTCGTAACACTGTACCAGCTGTATTACCATCTACCATTACTCGTGCCACAGACATGGTGCAAACTCAGAAGTCATAAATGTGTATAGTCCTTTCAATCTATGATAGAGTCCAACCAATAATGGCAACCCCCACCTTATGACAGAATTAAGTCCCAAAATAAAGCCTCATACCATGGAGTTTGTGAGACTTGGATACACTGTTTATTTTATGTGAAAGTAAAATACCTCAGGTGTCCATTTTAATCTTATCACAACAATAAGGAGAGAACATCTAACTTGGATTAAAATTTCATTTATGTTTCAGCTAGATGTAGTTAAATTCAAATTATAGATACTCCAAAGCTGTAACGTGTCATGGTAAAACTCCAGCAGGAAGTGAAAGATGATTATTAATTAGTGGAAAAGGGTTAGGGTTAAATAGGCTTTGCTTCTTCTTATTCCTTTTCAAACAGCTTGCTATTGTTATCATTATATTATATTATATTACAATGTGTTCAAACTAAAGCATTTATTTATTCATTCAAATCCACTTTGTTAGGATTAGATTAGATCAGGCCACCCATGATATGGTGATAAAATACTTAAAATGCCAATACCAAGCTCAAAATCTACTTCAGTTCAAATCATTTATTTTCACAATAGGCTCCACCTTACAGCAACAGCCAAATAGCTGCCAAAAGTTGACTTACACAGCTGAACTGTAAGTTAAATTTAAAGTAAGCCCGGAATTATTAGTATATTTGGGAAAAAAGGGAAATAATGATTATTAAATTTGGTTACTGAATTTTTATTTCATTTTACTTTTTTTTTTTTTTTTAAATTTTGGTCTAACTTCCCATAGGCCTCACTTGCTACAAAATGTGCAGTTTAAATGAGGGAACATATAATGCTGCAGGGCCTTCTGAAAGGTAAAGCGGCTGATTCAGACTTCGCAGGAACGATAATGGACCTTTATAACTTGGCACAGAGCAGTCGAAGGAATACCAATGAGTGACCTCAAAGATATTTGTCATTGGTGAGCGCAAGCCCATCTGTTAGCTAATCAGGTGGAAAAACTCGAGAAGATTATTTGCTCCTATTCATAGATCCAGAGGCAGAATACTTGACATACACCTTGTCATGCAAAGTCATTTTCTTACAGAAATCTTTGCCGCTTGGTTGTCTGTGCCATTGTTGTTATGCGATTTGAAGGAATTTAACAAGGACCATTTCGAAACTCGTGCGTGTGTGTGCAATGTGGCAGCAAAATAATCATTTGGATATCATTACCTTTTTTGCAGCAGGATGGGGACATTAATGTCTCATGATACCCATCCAGAGCTGCTGTAATAGTACTCAGCTGGAACAATGGTTCTTTTGCTTTGTGATTTAACTCAGTAAATTTTATTATATCTGTGGGGAAATATTTGTGGGCCAGGAGAAAAGAAAGGTGACTCTATGCTACTGAGAGGGCTTTATGGGATTTTGGAGCTGGTTATTGACTGGAGAGTTTAGGGAACCCTGAGCACAGGTCACGCAAGATCATTTGAGATGTCTTCATTATAGCTGTAGTGAAAGGTTGCTCTCAGAGGCCGACTCGCCTGTGCTGTCATTCACAGCATCGAATTCTGCCCGCATCCTGTCCCGTTTCCCAAGCGTTGCCTCTATTCTCGCACACAGATTCCCAGAGAAGCATAGTTCTGTTGAGAAGTTAAAGGAAAATAAATAAAGAGATTTGTGCAGAACAATGGCAGAGACGAGGTAAGAAAACCCTGGAGTTATCCTTATTATTAGTGTCAATTACATATTGTTGGGCTCTAGTGGTTGACCAGGATGCCTTATGGTGAGCCGATTTAAATTGGAGAGTGACAGATTATTTAAACAGTCCATCATTAAATATAGCCTTAACTTGCATTTTGCATGAGGTCTTACAGGCATAAAAGCAAGCTTCATGCATTTCAAAAGACTCTTGAGAATTCTAGGTCCTCTCCATACTTATTTATTTTCTAGGACACTGTAATGCAATATGCAAGTAGCATGCAGTTTTCAGTGTCCTTTATGTGGGTCAAGCTGCTTATGTTTTGTGTGGTAGGAGCTACCATATGTGGTGATATGCTGACAAGTTTCTGGAATGTTTTCTCTCTTAACTGTCAAGGTGAGAATGAAAATACAAGGAAGGCCATCTTGATCAGAAGTAAATATAAGTTTTTGACTTCTACAAGAAAAGAAAGGGAAAAGGATGGAGAGACAATGGAGAACAGCAGGTAAGACTGTCTGAAATTAAAAAAGGTAAAATTGGACACATGGGCAAAAATTTGCTTTTGTGTCCACATATCCACATCAGTATGCATGACGTGAATACTGGCATGTATCTGCAGCTGGGGGTTTTAGTCATTCTGTGAATCCCATAATAATGTCAAATAGATCTGAAAAGTGAAGATTTTAAGTGTCAGCTTCAGATGTGTCTTTGCCTCAGTGAAACTTCAGGCCCATTGGTGTTAATATTTCCCCTATGTGGTTCATTCAGGCAATTATGTTTATTTTAAATTCTAAATGTTGGCTGCCCAGTGCATGCACCTCTTCTCTTCAGTGATTTCAACTGGGAAACTGAACAAAAGAGGAACAAATGAGGCATAAAAACAGCTCCGCAACAAAAGGAGTTAACTTCTGCCAGGTCTAAATTTGTAAGTGCTGAAATGATCCTCCAGCAAGTGGCTGTAAATTAAGCTTTGCTTTTGTAATGTCTAAAGCCTAATGACTCCCACAATCTAAAGGACCACCGATCCAATTGAATTGAACATAATATGTGCGGTACAGCATGTCATCCTGACACAATACAAGCGGTGCATTAATAAGCAGCTTGTATGTAATGCTGATCAGCTGAGGGATAAAAAGGAGCCAGAAAGAAAAGAGAATTCTCTGAGACATTGATGCTGCCATAGCAACTGCTACCTGTTTTCACAGTTTGGTCTGATTGATTGCCTGTGCAAGGGAGCTTAGACATGATCAGCTTTGTTCATCCAAACCACTAACGGAGGCAAGTGAAAGATGTTAAAAAAATATTGAAGTGTACTCACTCTACTCACGCTTCAAATAATGCAGAGAAAACCTACACAGTGTTGAAAAGTATCAAGTGAATTGATTTTGAAACATGCTGGCTCATTTTTACTTCTCATTACATAACTACTGAATGTTTACCTTTAAAAAATGTAGCAGGTCAATACTAGCTCTGCAAAACAATAAGCAACATAAACTTGAGAATTTATAGGAAGCTACTACCATATTTTGGATGTAGATAAACATTGATATTATGTTCTCTGGAGTCCCACTAGCCTGGTTTCTCCATACATATTTTATTTCTGATATAGTTTTTTCTGTGAGTGAAATACATCCATAGGAAAAAAAAACACTGGGTGCCTCACTGGCACATCTCAGAAAATATGTCAAAACTAAAATTGAAACCCAACTTAGAGAATCTCAATCAGCTTGTAACTTCTCTATTTCAGGAAGAAAAATAAGTAACATGGATAACTTTTCCTCATGTAGGAGAGACCAGTAAAAAGAAAACATTTTTTGCAACATTTTCCTCACCTAGATGTATGCAGACTTGCTTAAATCCACAGAAAAACAGTTAAGAAAAGTGTAGAATCAGAATGTCATGGTTTTGATTTAAAGTAGTTCCTGTTTTATTTTGAAAGTCTGTCTCTCATTTGCCTTTCCCTGTTTTAAATCTGTCCTGATCGTTTGCACGTGTCTTGTCAGCCTCAGTGGGTGTCTCTATGTACAGGCTTGTCTTTCCCTTGGGGTCTGCTTGCCCATACTCTTTCCCACCCTGAGTTCTGTGTTTTTGAGCTAGTTTCTAGATATTTGGATTCAACACTGAGTTTTTGGTTTTTCCGTCTTATTGCAATGTTTTTGGTTGAATTAAACCTGTTTGTTTGGAAACTCCTGCCTCCTCATCTCCTTCATTTCCTGACACATGATCCAGAACTGCTGTTGTGCAGACGTCCTCTCGTTTCTCCTTCTGAAGGGTCATTTACTTACCGGGATGCATAGATAATCCCACTGTCACACTGAAACTACTTATACAAACATCTTGAGGGTACAAAAATTCATGGAAGGCTTTCATTTGTGTCCTCAGCCTTTAATACAGTCCTACTCCCTATTTTAGCAAATAAACGTTTTTCTACTTTTAATCTTGACACAGGGTTGGTGAAGTGGATGATGATTTATTTTTTATTTTTTTTAATGCAGGCCCCTGGCAATGAGGGCGAATGTCAAAGAAGCAGCTGTCATCTCGAAGGATGCATTCTGCCTCGTCTGTTGGACATCTTATATACAGACAAAGGGAGCAGTCCGTTTGAAAACAGACACCTCCTGAAGTTTGTTGGTTACACTGTTTTGATTAGTTGGCTACAAAGATGGAGAGGCTGTTGTTGGACTACTTTGTTGAGTAAGGCTGAATGTAAAAAAAAATTTTAAAAATAAAACACAAAGAAATGGCTATTGACTTTCGTAAAACCTCACATTCCTCAGTTCCAACCAAAATTAAGAACACACTGTTTGAGACTGGATTATGATAAATACCTGGGAACAGTTGTGGATAAGAACCTAAACTCTATCCTCGAGGCAGCTGCAATCTGTAGAGACTCATGCAAGACTAAATGGTTTTAATATGAACAAAATGCTGTATTGAGACTTAAGTGTAGAGGAAGGAAAGGTAAATTTTATACATCAATGACCATCCTCTGTTAGAGTAATTATTCTTCTCCCATATGGTCAAAAATACAAGCAAAGTGCAACAGGTATAAATTTTTCTTTATTCCAAATGCTGTAAAAACCTTTAATTAGAGTTAAGTCTTGACAACACTTTTAGTGGCACTTTACCACTGCATTAGCTGGTTATTTATTATTTGGTCTACCTATCTTTATGATATTACCAGGTACTTTTTTCACAAACATTTATATCTCTTTGTTAGGTCGTTCTTAGGTTGCTTGTACTGTTTTGCATTTTTATGTTGTCCTTACCGCCACTGTGATCCAATTTTTCCGTTAGAGACAATAAAAGTCAGAAGTGAACTGAACCTACAAGAAAGCCAACAAAAACATTACATTTTATAGGTTTTTATACAACAGAAAAATGGAAACATTCTGAGATAATAACACTAAAGCCAATGTGTTGTGACAGCTCACTGGTCTAAAGGGGGAAAATAGACTTATTTGCTGTTAGTTTCTAGTCCTGGTGACAGGACTTCAGTTTTTTTATTTATTTTTGTGATACATGAAAGGATGATCCACATATTGAACAATTATGACAAAAGCATTTTGTTCCATATTGTAATTACACTTTTCCTGCAAATTTTGCTCAGTATTTTCTTACTGACCTCTTAAACTCTGTGCAGCATGATGGAAATAATTATTTTCTTTTTCTTTCATACAGCCTGATGGTGATGTCGTCATGCAGATGAATGATGCAAGTCTAGTAAACTACAGCCTCTCCTATTGACACCAAATCATCATCTTCTTCTTCTTGTTGTTGTTGTTAAAATTCTACTTCTTGTCACTTTCTGTCATTTAAGGTTGATCAAAGTCCCTATCCATATGTATTAAAAGGTTGGGTTAGGTTTAAGTGCAGTTGTTCAGTATTATGAGCTATTTTAGTGTAGTTCATAACGAACAGAAAGATAAGAAGGTTAGTAGTGAGCTATAAAACAAATGGGTAAGAGAGTAGACCACTACATCACAATGGCAGCCTGATAATAGGGGTGCAATGGGGGTCTGTGAAGAACTGATGCAGTTCACTGTGACTCTACATGACTTGAAAGATGTATTCAACCTCCCAGATGTGAGCTCAGAAAAAGAAGTCTATTTTTATTTTAAATAAACATGTTTGTTAAAGCTTCATATTTACTCATCACCATTGACATTGAATTTGATTGGATTTTGTGAGTCTGAGGTGTCCACCACTTCATCAAGTCCCTGTGTAGAAAAAAAAACAAACAGCAAATGCAGGCTTTAAATCTGGGAAATAAACTTTAAAAACCTTTAAGGTTCCTGCTTCAACTGTAGGCAAGGGTCTTTTTGTGTGGAGTTTGCATTTCTGAACACATGCGAAAAACTTGCATGTGTTCAGACATCTGCCCATAGAACTGAGTATCCAGGGTGCACCCCTGCCTTTCACCTGAAGAGAGCTGGGACAGGCTCCAGCAGATCCCTCTAACCCTGAACAGGGGTAAACCGGTATAGATTATAGTTGGAAATAAAATCCAAAGTAAACAGACTGACAAACAAAAGGCACATGACCATTCTGACACAGCAGACCTGCTGTCTCTAATTTGTTACTGAATTTAGAATTAGCCAGTAGGAGTTAATGGGGCTTCTGACAGTAATTGCACAATTAACAGCTTGATGTTTAACATGGTGCGTGACCAAAGAGAGGCACATCAGTGTGTACTTTTAAGTATTACATGTATTCATTTCAGCTTTTGGTAATTTTATTATTTGTCAGGTTTCTGCTCTGCAGGACTGAGGGCTCTTACTCACGTTCATAAACAATGCTGGGTCGCTTTGTCTGAAGAGCGCCAACACGGGTGGCATGCTGGTCCAGCAGTCAGCACAGTAAGATGTTTTTGGGTTTGAGTTGAGACCCCGCTTTTTTATGTCCGGATGCCAATTCAGCTCGAGTTTGTGTGGGATCTGGCAGCTTGCTGTGGCATCTCGGTACAATTCAAGCCCACACAGCTCAAGTCAGCATGAATTTGTCTGCAAGAGCAAGCACGTTGTTTTTAAGTTTTCTTCACATCAGGGTTTTGCCTTATAGAGCTGAAGGCTTAATTACAAACTGGGAGTCATTACAAATGACTAATTAAAGCCCATAATTTGAAAGTAGATTTTAAAAAAAAGTGGATGTCCGTTTCAGAAAACTGGAAACTGAAGTGTTTTTCCCTGACTGTTTTTTTTTTTTTTTTTAACTTTTGACTCAATCACATATGGCTGATATGTGTACCTTTCAAGGCTGTTAGAAGTCTAGAAACTTTTCACTTGTAAACATAAATGCATTCTTGTTCCATACAGCTATGTATCATACAGCTGTAACACTACATGTGATATGTCATAATCATAAAACTCAGTCTGAAGTTGATGCATAAAAGTCAACTACTGAATGCAGAACAACCTCATGCATATATGAAAAATGTAAGGCGCATAGAGATCAGACCAGAGTTTGACACATTCAGTGTGAAAGATTGAGGCCTTGCTTGCTGGGACCCTTTTATGAATCATCTTATATACTCATTAATCGGCGTCAGAAAGTGTCATTAAACATCAGCTAAAATAAAAACTTTTGTTTGAATTATGAAGAAATCGCATTAGAAATGTTCACATGCATTTTTCTGTGCTGTCTCAAGTTGCTTCAGAAATGTGTTAAATTATGTAAAATCCAAACTTAACAGTTAAATCACATGGGATATGTGTTTTTAGACTAGAACTGTTACATTCTCTTTGTTGCCAGACCTCTGTTTACTCCAGGTCCGTCCACAACCTGTTCAGCCTTGTCACGTATCGCCTTCCCAAATGTTTGTGTGCAAATGCTTGAAATAGGCTTGAATCATTTACGCTGGGATGCAGATTTGTAAATTAGTTCTTCATCGCGCTGGTTCCCCAGGGCGCAATCATGTCATTCACAGTGGTGCTCATAAATTCCAATAAATACCAAGCTCATTTTACAGCACGTTTCACTTCCGTGTTGATGATATTTAGAAGTATTTTCCATCGCTGCCATGTGTGTGTGGAGGAAGATGAGGCAGGGGGTTAGTCGATCCATCAGCAGGGTGTTCTTACTTTGTGAGAGCACGGACGGGGTAGAGCGTTAAAGTGTGCATCCACGATAAACACAGTGTGGAAAATCAGTGAGGAACACTGTGGTGTGACGGGAAAAGTACATTAGTGCAAGACAAAGAGACACGGAATACCATCGCAGGGGTAGTTTCTGATGAAGTGGGTTTGGTTAGTGTGTATTTATTGATTAAAAGGAAATCACTCGGCTGTAAGGCCATAATTACCTGAACTCTTACTCAGTTACCTTTGTCTTGTTGCTGACAATTCAGCTACTTATCCCTGATTACAGAGAAGCCATGCCCACTTGAATAATTGATAATTAATTCAGGTTAACCTCTTAAGTGTGCTTGATCAGTTAATGCAGTTGATTCCCTCTGGATCAATGTGCAGTTGTCACAGAAACATTTTCTTAGATATGCTGAATCATCAAAGTCAAATTCTGAGGACTTTTTACGTCAACTTTTGTCTTGAGAGGACAGTTATATGTAATAGCATAACTGTCTTCTCAAGACAAAAATGAAAAGAAAAAAAAAAGGGAAATAATTTCATGCTTGAACTCGTTCAAAGAAATTTCAAGTGCACTTCAGGTCCGGGTTGTCAGTATCCATATCTGAGAGAACTACAAAGAGAAACCAGAAAGACATTAAAATTCTCTGTCCAAACTTGAATTCAGTTGGGTTGAAATGTGAAAAAAAAGAGTCTGAGTTTCCTTTCAGTTTATTCTGGTTTTATAGCTGTTTCTCATTCATTGTTTAATTACTTAATATGATTCACAGAATGAATGTAATGTCACAATAT
>JAOWBL010008179.1:0-42812 GCA_028564865.1 Zenarchopterus dispar
ATATATATACATACATATATATATATGTATATAATGTTGCTTTAAGTATGCAAAAGAAGCAGTCTAATTATATGTAAAAAATATATATATATATGTACTCTCATTTGCACAGTATATATAGTTTTTCATTCAATATTAAGTTTTTCATTCAATATTAAGTTTTTCATTCACGTTAAAATAACAGTTTTAATTTCATTTGAAGGAATATTTGATTAGGCTTAGTGGTTAGCACTGTTGCCTCACAGCAAGAAGGTTCCTGATTCGACTTCAGGGCCCAGCAGGAGTCTTCCTGTGTGGAGTTTGCATGTTCTTCCCATGCTTGCGTGGGTTCTCTCCGGGTACTCCGGCTTCCTCCCACAGTCCAAAAAAAACATGTATGACAGGCTGATTTTCCATAGGTGTGAGTGTGAGCGTATATGGTTGCTTGTCTATATGTGTGGCCCTGTGATAGACTGGGGACCTGTCAAGGGTGTACCCCTGCCTATCACCTGTAATGAGCTTGGATAGGCTCCAGCGGACCCCTGTCACCCTGTTAAAGGAATCTGTGGGTGTAGGAAATGGATGGATGGAATATTTAATTATTTTAAAGAAACATTGTCTGGTTTCTACAGTCTCCTGTCCCTTCTACAGACAAAAGCTAACCAAAGTAACTGTGGTCCTCCATCCTGGTTGTCTTTTGTGAAACCTACATATAGCTTTAGGGCTCTATGGCACACATCAAGAATGATGAAACTAGCTCACAGAGGTACAGGGGACATCCTGGCAGAGGCACGTAAAATAATCAAGAGAGTCATGCTGGCAAATATGAGAGGAGAGTATGAAGCTGGCCAAACATGAGTGCATTTCTGACAGCACTGTAAAAGCAACTTACCCTCCATGCCTATAGGGGGCCTCTTTCAGCGAAAACTTTTGAAAGTTCCTCTGTGCTGCTTTAAAGATTGTATTTTCATAAACTTGTAAAAGTATGACAGTCTGTCTATGTATTTGTTAATTCATTATTTCATTCAGTCTTCACCAAGTACTGCTGCATTTGCCTGAACACACAGAGCTAAAAATGTCTCTGTTTATCTGAACCAGTGACCAAAACAAAATTAGTGAGGATTAGATTTATATTAAAATTTTACATAATAAAGTATGAATGTAGATGTGTTTTATTTATTTAGGACACTCTCTCCTGGGGCTAAATTGTAATATCTGTAGCAACAATTTAAGTTTTTAAAATCAAATTTTAATTTGCAATTGGTTGATCCATGTATTTTATGATCATTTCAAATTATACTTATATTTGAAACTTTTTATTATCACACATAAATATTCAACTTGCAGCATCTATCAAGTATATAAGGATATCAGAATATTGCTACTAAAGATAGGCTCAGTGATAAAGGCTCATTTCAGACACCAGCAGTTCCTTTTTCTTTTCATAAAAGACTGCGTGAGGAATTTAAAACATTCCCTTTGTCTTGTCAGAATTTAAATGACCATATTAAGTGAGCATTACAAAGGCAGTCTTGTTATTTGAAATTAACATTTAATTGTACATAATTGTGCTTATGGATCCTCATTAATATCAATTTATTTAATTCTTTTTTCCTGATTTATTGAAATTAGAGTAGTAGACCTTTTCTGTGCCTTAATCATTTAAGGCTTTGTGATGGCTGAGGTGCTATTTCACGGAGAATGCATCCTTTAATCAAGCCTCTGACAGGAAATTGCATTTACTGTATTTTAGCCACTAGTGGTAAAAAGAAAGTACTGATCCAGACAAGGAAATGCAAAACTTCATATTCAAAAAGTATGTCTGTGAAAATCTTTAGATAATATTAAGTATGCAGTATGTTGTGACTGTCATGAAGCAAGACATTGTAAATATCCCTTTTTAATGTACTCTCACCAGTAGAATTAGTAACTGTCCTGCTATTCGTGCTATAGGTAAAACTTTACCTGTTCATTGTTGTCACATTTTTGATAAATCTATTTCCCGCATGACTTGCAAGTTAAATCCATAGATGTGAATATGTTTAGTTAATAGATAGCCTGTGTAATGCACGCCTGCTCATTTATCAGCATGTGTATGGTTTGATGTCGATAGTTTGACTCAGAAGATTACTCTGCAAAGATTGTAAAGTGGTGGGAATTGTCTGTGTAATCTCTGCCAAATGGCGCAGATGTGATTTGGCTGTTGACTGCTTTGACACTCAGAGATGCTGACACAATGGAATGGCTTACTCTGAACACCCACCTTGATTAGCATGGGTAATTATGAATATGCCACTGTAAGCATAAAATCAGAGTGGAGGGAAGTGTTCTGGAAAGAGACTGTCTCTCTTTGACACTGACTGGCGTGTAATTGCTTCTACCTCATGATCAATGAGTGCTCAGCATTTGGCACTTTAGATGAATCAGTTTGTTGGGATTATCTGGGGAGATTTAGTTTGTTTTTTGGGGGAGGTGTATTGTAATTACTTGCCTGTGGCTTGGCTCAGCTAATGACATGTTCCTTTCAAAGCAAAATTTTTGGAAACTCATCAAAAGACAACATAAATAGAAGACATTCAGTAACATGCGACCTCAAATTTGTAAAAAAAAAAAAAAGAAAAAAAAAAGCGATAATATAAATAAATTTTTTCCAAGTTACTTTTTTTTTCTTTGCAGACAGCATCGACCCAAAATATTTAATGTGTTTTCTATATCCAGCTGAATTATATTCAGAGTCGCAGGGGCCTGTGTCACCCACTCATGCTGTTAACCCTGGACGGGATGCCAGTCTGTTGCATCGAACAAAGAAAAACAACCATGCACACTCACTCCCAGTCAGTCAGTCTCGAATCACTAATTACCCTAACATGAACAATTTTCCAGATATCAGTGTTGCCTCAGGACAAGATGTACACAAGGCTTCTTATTTTGGTGCATATTAGATAACACACATATTGTAAATATGTGTGTTATGATGTTTGACATGTTTTTATTTTTGCTTTTGATGAATGATGGTACTTGGTATACTTTTGTTTGGGGGACCAAAAGTCATGGACATGCAGCTCTTGCTGTGTAACCATTGAAATTCCTCCTGAACCTTTAAATAATATGATACAGAACGATGTTCATTGTAGAAGTAGAAATATGCAAATGACCTCCACTCTTTCTTTATGGAACATTATTTATCAAACCGTTCAATGATTTGTCTCACACATTTGTTGAAAAGGTGAGGAGTCTCTGCTCTTTTGGTCCTCAAACGCCTTTTCTGGATTCTCTGTGTGTATTAAATGTTAGTTATGTGTTGACATCACATGTTTGAAATAACATTCAAATTTTAATTTTTACCTCTTTACCAACACTTTCTGGCGTATTGTGCAATGTATTGCATACCTGAGGAAATGGATGTATGGCATAAAAGTGGATGTATATGTAAAAAAACAAAAAACATAAAATAGCATAAAGCATAAAATAGGAAATACCTTGCTAGTGTACCATCTCCAAGGAAATGCAAAAAGGCTATATCTACCCAAGGAGTGCATGTAAGCCCTCACTGACACGTTCTGAGCTCCATGTAAATAAAAACAACTTGTGCTAAACAAGGAAGCTCAGTATGGCACCTTCTCCTCCTCCCTGACACCTTTACCGCCTCCCAAGTTCTCTGTTCAAGTTGCCCCCACCAAATCTGCTCTTATTAGTGTCAAACATTTACCACAATTGACTTCTTCCACATGTAAAACAAGCTGTGGATGTTACGTTCTCTGATTAACTTTGTTTTTCAAGAGAAGACCTACATTATTTCAGTGAGCCAATGCCAAACAACAGGCTGACATATATATAAACGACCTGGCTCAGAACTAAGAGTTGAGGCGCTGTCTGCAGTTCAGACCCGTTATCTGCAGGTAACATTTGGTGCATCATGAAAAAAAAAAAAAAAAACCCACACACATCAAAAGACAACCCAGACTGTTGCGCAACCAGAATCACGCAGGCATGGGAAAACGTTTTGCTTTCAAATTACAACGGTTGGTCTTCTCACAGAATATTGATGAAAGAAGAAGTGATGCAACACAGTTGTAAACATGCCCTGCCACATTTTATAATGTGTTGCTGGCATCAAATTCAAAATTTACCATGCATTTTTCAAAAGTAAATTCCAAGTTACAGCATTTTACTTGTCGTTACATGTACAGAATTCCAATTTCTTTAAAAACAAGCCCGTTTTATTAAAATTACAACATTGGAGCCAATAATCAGCCTCCCATTGATGTAACTGCTTCTGCCTGTTCTCATCACTGCTTGTGTTTGTTGTGCTGCAGACTGGCCGTCATTTTTTAAAGTAGACAGCTCATCAAGAGGAGTGACAAGCGAGACAAACAATACATGCCCTACTCCAAGGTGAAAAGGTGCATTCAGTGTGCTCTATCAGGATAAATTCCACTAATGCATCCATTTATCTATCAGTTTAAATCCAGTGGGGCTCAGTTTACTCCGGGTATTTGAGGGATCTTCTCTTGTTCCAGCTGGATTTGGGACTACTGTTTTTCCTCCTCCCAGTGAGCAGCTCTCATCCATCTTCTGTTTCAGCATTTCCCTATACTCCCTTTTTTGTTTTTTACCATTATGATTCTTACCTCGCCAAAGAGCCAAATTATTTTAATATAATCTCTGCTATGCTGAGTATAGTGAGATCTTGGAAAAAAAATGTTTATAATCAATGAGGCAAGGAGCTTTGGATCACACTTTAACATATGGTGTTAAACTGTGAGGTAGTGGTCGTTCATCATTTTAAGTGTTTACCATGTGGAGAGAACATTTTGTAGTTTGATTAAAGGCCCAAAAAGGCAAAAGTGGCTGATTGTTTAGTGGTGACCAGCTTCATGTTTGGGTCTATGAAGCCAAGTTGAAGGAAAGGTTAATAAGCAAGCAAGATGGGAGTGTTCATATATAAATGTGTTGGCTCTTTGAAATTGATTATGAATTCAAAATAAAAGCCTAATTATAAGAAAAGCTGTGTTTTTCTCCTCTTAGTTAGTTCTGCAAATGATAGGCCTTTGCAAATAACACTTCGACACTGCTAAGATCACGAGGTTTTTCTTTATTTTTTTTCCCTCCATGTTGCGATATTTTCGACCCTCTTTACCCTCGTGTGCCTGTTATCTCCCTGGAGATTCCATTAGCAGATGACAGAGAGGTGATTACAGGGAGCCCATACTATTAAATACAGATCACACGTCATCTGTGATGCCTTTCATATGCTTCCCATCACACCATCACAAGTGGATTGTCTGGGGTGCTTTGCCTTGAGCTGTTACTATGACCTTCCGTAACACTGCTTTCTGTGTACTTTGCCGTGGTGAATATCAGTATTTGACATGACTAATAAGGCCTTTCGTTTTGATGGGATTCACTGTGCTTGGCTGTGTCTTCTTCTGAGCTGTTTTCTGGAGATGTGGGTGGAGCTGAGAGACAGACTGTGTCAAATAAAGTTGTTGTGGTTGGAAGACCCCGCTAGCACTCTCTGCCACTTTCCATTCTTAAAAGTTATGAAATGTACCACTTCTAACGTTTAATGATTTATATTATGAGAAGACAAAATAACTATTCTGCAAAATTATCATTTCCTCCCGTGCTTTTCTTGTTGATATAATCAAATTACCTTGACAGGCAAACCTTTTAGAAACAAATGGAGCCTGATTTAAATTGAGGAGCCAGTCAGCTCCCATTTCCTCTAATTTGATTGCAACACCCCCGATTTGAGTTCAATGATCACACAAAACAAAACCAACAAGAGAATCATTCGCAGAGTAACGCTGTTCTTTCAAATACAACAGATTTGCCATGCAGGTAAAATAAGCTGTCGTTCTAGATCAGGTTGAGCAAACCACAGGAACATCCACCATGAAGACAGAAAAAGCTTGAAAAGGACTTAATGGTGTCCCCTTTCCACACCTTGCTTTACACCTGCCTGAACACAATTAAGGTGCCATTGGTGGCAGCAGTCATTGCTATGGCAGCACCTCCACTGACTTGAGGTGAAAACATTTACCTTTTTTTCCCCAAGACATATTATGTATATATAATTTTCTTTGTCAAACTGTCCTCCTTGTCATTTGGTTATCTTCTGGTGTCCAAACAGGAAGGTGAAGAAAATTATGTGTTTGGTCACTTACCTCTTCTGCAACTGACCCTCACTGCTAAAAGCTTGAATGTAAAAACAAAATGGGCCAATCACAATATCTAACAGCAACAAAAAATGCCCTTTGTGTTAAAATTGGATGTCATCATAAACTATCAATCACTTGTGTTTCATTTTGATAGACATCTTGTTGTCAAAAAGGCAAGATAATCCTTATGTTTACACCTGGTATCACTGTTGATGTCACAATACACGTAGACTGGATCACTTACCAGTTTTCTCAGAGTCTAGCAACTACCAATGACGTGGGAAATTAAACAAAAGGATTGCCACAGCACGTACTGTAATAGTAGATGCTGCTGTGGCAGTGGATGCAGGGAATCTAGAAAAAAAGGGAAAAAAGTCTAAAATTGTTCATTTATTGACTTCATGATAAGGATATAGCTATAGCAACAGAAAAGCAAACTGGATTTATATCATGCCATTTTATTCTAAGCGACAGGGATGCGTGACATGAATATATTATAGTACCATTTGCCTTTTTTCCTTTCTTTTTTTGCAGACAATAGCAGCCAAAATATCCTACTAAATGTAAAATTTTGAAGGAACCTTTTAACATGCCAGCACCAACATTATTCTGCTCTGAGATAATTTAAAGCAAAAATCTTTTCCATTACTACTCTTAAGATTATGTCCTACATTTAGGAATGTTCATTAGCAGAACAGAATATACATTGACACTTAGAGATATATTTCATCTTTTTTTTTTAATTGCATGAAAATTGAAATCCTTTTCATATTGTAAGAATCCGTTCATCTTTATCTCCATGCAGCACCAACATGTCCTCCAATATGTCCTCCAGGACCAACATGCTTCTACGGCAGCTCAGAGTGGACAAACAAAACACTGGCACTGGACTTGGCCTTTTTTCTAACTGGTAGACCCAAACATGATTTAGATCTTTGGTGCTTCCAGGAAGAGAGGGAAAAGGTGAGATGTGGAATATTAAAACTGGAGATCAATCAAGAGTAGAAGCTTTGATCTGTTTTTGAATTAATGCACTTTTAAATGTGATTCCAGCATTGGCTGTGTGTCCACTATGTGTCCATCAGAGTCAGTGGAGACAAACTGCAAAACTGTTAATGTAAAACAGTCATATTCAACGAGAAATCTGTTCATTTAGACACAGTAATGTGTGTGCCACTGTCAGATTTTATTATTGGCTTTGGTTTTGTCAGTCCATTAGGAGGATACATTCATTAAATGTTTGGATACAGAATTCCCTTTAAGAATTAAGAACTAGAGTGAATAAGTGAGCGAAAGAGAGAAAAGTGTGTGTGTTTGCTGTGTGCACGGTTAACAGTGCACACAGTGCTAGCTGGGTACAATTGCCAGCTTTTCAGTGTGCGCAGCCCACTGGGTGAACATGCTGAACTGTAATTAATTTCATGTTGCTACAATTGGTGTCTCTGTGCATACTTACAAATGCTTTGCAAAGACTGGAAACAGGGGAAGTGATGGCAAATTGTAAGTGTAAGCTAATCTAATATAGGTTAGATGTTAGTTCCTCCTCAATGATGTGGCCTTTTTTCTGCACATCTATTACTCTGACTGCATTGGTTTCACTTTCTTTGTTTGATTGGGTATGTTTCACAAAACTCCCCTGGGTCGTGTCAGGAATTATCTGTGTCACACTGCTATGTTCCCCTCTAATGTATGCTTGCCTGCAAAGTGTGTATTTATGTTGTTGGAGAGCAAAGATGGCAATATAAGTGGAATGTTTTATCTAGAATGAGAAAGTACGTGCTTGAAGGAATCTGACGAGAGTTCATATAGCGGAAAATCAGAACATGTTATCCTTGCGCACAAATTGGTTTTCTTTACTTTAAAACACAATGAAGGATGTGTTCACATGTGCGTACTCAGACTGGAGTGTTGCATATTTAATGTCTGCTCCTGAAACCTCACATTTAATTGGAGGGTGGCATGGTAGTGCGAGAGCAAAAGGACAAGACCTTTTCAGGGTTATGTTTAACTTTGCAGTGGCAGAAAAAAATGCCACTGCAGTGTCACAGATTTCTTTGACAGCATTTTGTTAAACTGCTGGGCTTAATAACCGTGAATGACTCACATGAATTTTTACAAACGCACTTGCTGAGAGTGGTCTAGGAATAATGTTATTCCTCCTTATGAGCAACACTATGAATTCATTTGTTTCTTTTTTCCTTTTGTGTCTATGATACAGGCTTTTGCAGGAATCACATAAAACTAAAGGAAAGACCCCCCTCCCTTCCCACACACACATACACACACCCAGGTGGGGCCAAAACTTGTGGCAGTGGGGAATTGGAGCAAGGGTCGTGACCACAGCCTTTCGGTTGGTGCAACCCCAGCAGGAGAGATGAAGACTGTGATAAAAGGGGCACCCCTAACCCCAGCATGCTCCCATGCTGTCTGCAGGTGCACTGTTAGTGGGACATCAACAGTAACTCCCAGGTGATGAGGCCGGGAGAAAGAGCAAATCAACAGAAGAGAGAAAAAGGGCCTCCACCTGGAGCAGCTGCTCATAGTTAAGCACTCTTTGTTCCTGTGCTGTTGAGATTCACGTTCTGTACTTGCATTATATGTGTTTTTTTCCTACAGTGTCAAACAAAAGATTAAATCATAATCTCTCAAACTTTACAGAAAGGCAAAATGAATAGGAATTTATGAAATGTGATATAATCAAAACTTTGTGTCTATGAATATCAGTTCCCCTTTTCCAACATAACAGAAGAAAATGAATAGGATATTAAATATTTCTGAAAAGCACAGCAACTACTGCAAACTACTTACTATTCAGAAGCAGCACACTTTGGTTTTTTGTGGGTTTTTTTTGTCATACTTTACTTAGCATGCAGATTCAACAAGCAACACGGCCATGTAACAAGCGAGGTTCCGTCTATTGCCAAGCAGACAGCAGCTGGAGAACACAGCTAAAGTCATACAGGGAACATTTGGCATTTGCTGGAAATTCACAACAAAATAATATTTGGCTTTGCCAGATGGGTAAATGATAAGAGCTACGATAATAGGTAGAACGTGATGCTTTTGAGGCAGCACAGAACATAAATGTGTACACTGAGGATAGGAGAGGAACAGTAACTGCATGCCATTTGATTGCTGGTATTTCAAGCCTGGATGGAGGGCAGTGTTATTCATCCATGTCATGGGCAGATGGAGAACAAAGTGACAGATGATTCACTTTATATAATCTTCTATTTGCTGTTATGTGCCTAATCTACTGCTCATCCCTTGTTAATGTCTATTATACAACAAACAAACAAATACAAGTGATGCATTTGTTATGATGATGAGAATTGTGCTCTTTTACTCAAAGGGGAAATATGATAATAATAATACTAAACTCTGCTTAAGATTATATATTTATAAATCTGAAATGACTGTCAATTTAAAAACACCAAAACACCACTGTGTCCCTTTATTTGTGAGTCTGAAAATGTTATTGACTGAGTGGTCCAGATTTGATGGGTTTCTTACCAAACAGATACAGATCAGAGTAGAATTATCCAACCCATCCATCTTTATCTCATACCAGCTTTAAAGCGTATGACATTTTCTGTACTTCGAATGTGAGTGATAGAAAACTGTGATGCTAACTTAAAACGATGATCATCCTGCAGAGGCGGAGGGATGAAGTGGCTCACTCGAGGTCCTGTAATATGTCTGCTGGCAACAGCGCTGTAAAGACGTGGCTGAAAGAGAGCTTTTGTACTCTGCTCATGTAGTATTTTTGCCAACAGATGTCTCAGACCTTTCTTTATTACTCGAGGAAATTGTGTCACCTTTTGCAAAAAGGACATAACATGTTTCCTGTTGTGTAGGATATATAATCTTCCCCTTTTCCACTATTTGGTATGAGCACCACAATTCTTATTTTTATATGATGTTGCAGAGACATAGTTTGGATATTATACAAAATTATATTTCCATCAGACTCAAAAGATGCAAGTTTATCCAGAATTGACAATACGAGCACAAACAGAATAATAGGAAACTCATAAATGCACAAGTCAGCAAACTGGCTCTTATTGTCTTATTTCAGATGATGATATAGTGGAGGGCATTGCTAATTAATCGTGTTGGTTCCAAAACACTGTAGCTGTTTAAGATCTAGCACAAGTATATTGTTTTCTCTTAATAGAGCTCATAGGATTATTAAAACTGTAACACACTGATAGCTTTCAAATAATTACAGTGGAGTTAAAAGTCCATTATATGCCTTAGAAATCTATTTAAGTTAAATTATAAGCTCCCTACCACACAAATACTATAGTACATGCATATAACTGTAATTTAATTCATTCTGATTATGGACAATAAAGCAATACCAGTTTTTTTCCTTGGAGCATCAGGAGCATCTAAAACACACCAAAAAGACCCAATATGATGATATTCATAACAAGATTATGTCTCTCTTAATGAGGTCTGCTGTGCACATAATCCAGTTAAAACATGTTTGAGCATGTGGCACACAGAAAGCACATTTTCACAGAAGCAGTGTTTTTCAGCTTCAGACCAATCACAGAGTCTCCTGCTTTTGAAGATCTGGTTTGTTTACAGCCTTGAGCTCCCGGTTACATTCGTAAACACACTTCTCATATAACGCTCTCTTGCTTGTCCCCAGTGAACCACAAATACTTTACTGCTGATGATCGTTTTAATAGTTCCCAAGATATTGTGTCAGATGTGTGACACCATCACGAGAGATTACAATAATCCTCCTTTGGGAATTTCATCTTCAGCAGTTATGCTGATACTAAATGGAAAGCCAGCTTTCCTTCTGCAGAGTGAGATAGATTACTGTAAGGTGCAAACCGTACTGTGGAGCACGCAGCCACTGGTCAAAGCGCCATGTTACTTGTAATATTCTAGCTGAGGAAGCTTGCCCTGTTTAAGATATGGAAGAATTGGATCTATTCATATTTTATTATTTTGCCCTTGCCCAATATATCTCCGTGAACTGTTGCACCTAGGGTATAATCAGTGCAGGTAGTGGGAATTAGTTTCCCTCTGGCAGGGAGGCTGGTATAGTTCTCCTCCTGTGGGGGTCACTGTTACCACATCTCAGGCAATGAGCCTCGTCCATCGGTCCCACTGCACTAATAAGTCATGGTGGCGGCTGCACACAGACCACCAAATTTCTGCAACGCTGAGCACGCATCCAGGCACATGGTGAGGACACACATACATGATCCCTAGACTGTATATGTGTGAGAATGAATACTCCTGACACTTGGATGGAGAGAGCAACAGAAAGTAGAGAGCTCTAGATGTATGATGGTCCGTTAAGACATCATTTCAGTTTTGTTTTCACTTGTTAAGACAAGCAGAGGAAGACAAGCAAGAAGAACTGGTCTAAAATAGCTCCAATATTTCATGTATTACCAAACTTTGATGATAGAGGAGAGGCCCTGCTGGCGTGTGGGAGCTTTGCATTGCAGCTATAATTCAGTGCTCCAGATAAATGGACTGTGATGGCTATGATTCATGGAGCAGGTAGCTCTGTTTGACATTGGAACGTAATGATGCAGTAATAAAACATATGATGAAATGCATCATGTCAATGAATATGGTGAGGGAAAAAAAAGCAAATTCAGAGGCTAGACTAGGCTTTAACATGCAGTTTTATCTATCAGACATCACCCTTATTATTATTGTTCTATTGTAGCTCTCACTGACATTGCCAGTAGCCAAGAAGGCTCTGGGCTTGTCCTGCAACTCCAGACAGAGCTCCCTGTGTTTGAGACTGGATTTTTAAACAGATCAGCAGGATTTACAGAAACAAACAGTCCATCGCTGTACATTTCCCCAGTGAAAAACTCAGGTTAAATTGTCCCTTCATGTTGCTTTACCTGCTTGCATGCTGACAATAACAGAAACACTGCAATAGTGGCAAAAGAACAACAGAGGGAGGATGTTTCAAGTATAACTCAAAATGTCCTTTTAGAAGAAGCTTTGGATAAAAAGGCAGTAGATGACAGCATTGTGGATGCATATTAAATGAGCTTTTATTGACCTTGAAAAGTCATACATGATTGAATCTCAGAATGAGACCTCTTCATAAGAGGGGTATGAAGCAAGGCACCGAACAGCAGCAGCAGCATCTGCTATAGCTGCATTGTATAAGTGGGTTTCTTTTTTTTTTTATTACTGCTGGAGATAGCGATTTAAAATTCAAGGGAATTGTGATGGGAGGTGATGACAATTAAGTCTCTAGAAACCTTGCCCTTCACCAGTATATTTTATGAAATTTTCTTGTGTGAATGCAAGTGTTGGACAGACCCAGAACATTCACATTAGGTTATCACAACACATGTAGTTATGCAAAACTCTCAAGGACTGCTGCAGACTTACAAAGAACAGTTCACAGACTGACTAAAAAGTCAGTGAATGGAATAAAAATGTAACTGATGACTTACTGAAAAGCAACACTGCATAACAGGATTCAAAGAAGTCCTGAGATCAAACTCAACTTTAAAGGGATAGTTTGATTTCTTTGAAGTAGGGTTGTATGAGGCACCTATTCATAATCAGTATATCACCCACGGTAATTTGCAGTCAGCACACCCCCATTTTAGAGGAATAGACTTGAGAAGCAGCAAAAAACCTCAGCACTGTACTGGTGTGAAAGGGATAAGGAGCAAGACGTATTTCAGGCCGTTAAAAAAGGCAGAGCTGAAAATGTTAAATATCAGTTAGAGCTTGCAGTATTACAATAAGTCTCTGGCAACAGAACAGCGTTTTCAGAGTTCTTATAGTTAAATGGCCTTTTTTTTTTTAATCTTTTTGCCTTGGAAAGGTTAAAGTGAGCTGTGGGAGTTAGACTGGTTTCCAACCAATCAGAAGGTCATTTGATCCCCAGCTGCCCCACTCCACATGTCAAAGTCTTTCCAATGTCCTCCCCCAATTCTGAGGGTGCTTTCAAACATTAATTTGTTGTTTCTAGTCCCAGTCACTATAAGAGTTTGCCAACTTGTAGTATCTTCTTCTTTCAGTCTCTTTTGATACTGACAATAAGAAATGCAAGTGTACCTGATGTAACACTTCAATCTATATGAGAAAATGCTCATAAAAAGAAGAAAAAAGATCCTGTGTTGTGATATATATACCACTGTGCTGCTTGTTATGGAACATGTGTTAGCTGTTATCGCTGTGAGTCTTTAGTTTGCATGTATTCATGACGTTCACCAAATAATTCAGTTTGAAACTGAAGTGTCATTATGGTTGGAGTAGAAAGTTTTGCTGCACTACAGTCATCAAAGGCACTCAACAAAATAGTACAGGAGGTTGTGTGCGTTAATCATACAGAACTATAACATGTTAATCAATTATGGATATTTTGTGGAATGATGAAAACCATGCCCATGTTTAATGCACAAAGAAAAAAAATTAATGTGAGCTTTTTTTAAAAAACACTAAAGCCTGTACCTTTTTAACAAGGTTGAAAATTAAGTGTTTCATCCACCTGCTGCAGCAGCAGGTGGATTTCACAACCTGCCAACCACTCAGTTTTTTACCAGCCACGTACTTTGACCAACATCATATAACTGCCTGTGAAAAATAATGTAATAAATGTTCTCATACTGAAGCACAATTCTCTAGCCAACAGAGGTGTTTTATTTGTATTATGTTTCATTTATATTTTTGATTTGCATGAAACAACTTGCATCGGCATTTGTAAGCAAAATAGCAGTCCCTTTTTGTGCAACTGTGATGACTTTTCTTCATCTGTGCTTTCTTCAATCCCCTAGATGCCATAATGGCAGGTGTTTCCTCAGCCTTCAGCTTTTTCTAGATAATTTTTTTTTTAATGTCGATGTAGTAGTTGGATGGTTTGACCTTCATTTACTCTTTGCTTCTCATTTCAGGTAGTTTGTCCCAGCCATCAAGCAGTTAGTTTTATTCTGTTCTGTAGTCTGACAGCTCATTGAATTGAATCGAACATAGTTTGGCTTTTTTAAAATCATACACCAACTGAACACTGTGTCAGATAATGCCCACTTTCCATAAAGATAAAAAAAGGACAAATTTAAAGTTTTGCTTTCTTGCTGATGTGTCTCCTCTTTGGCTTTCTGCAGCTTAGCTCACCTTTTAACCCCTGCTATGTAAAACCGCATTACTTTCAAATGAAGAGAAAGAAAATGACAGCTCGTTTTTTTTTCTCTCTAGTTGAAGGCACAAAAGACACTGTGGTGCGTTACTGCGCTGCTGTGGTAACCTATCACGTGTCATGTAAAATATATGAATGAAGCAAATGGACTTGGGATGCAATCTTTGCCGTGGAATGGGAAATGTCAGTGATGTTGCTTGATTATTATTATTAATTTGTATAATAATAACTTTTATCTGTATTTTATACCCACCACGGTGGCTGATAGGCTGAAGAAACTGACCCTTCAGAACATGAAATAATCCACATTTGGAAGGCAGCGGGTGCTAAAGTCTTGCTCGAATAACCAGTGTAAAGTGACCAGAATCCTTTAATTTAAAAAAAAAAAAAAATTGTGTCAGCTGAAAAATCAGCACTTCTGTGTCACCCTCCTCACATGAAGACCCACTCAGGTAAAAACCGGAAAGCCTATCTGTGCGAGTCCACTAAGCAAGGACACCAGTAAGGCAAGCTGTCCTCTTGCCATAGCATTTAACTCTCTGTCCTTACAAAATGAGCAGTCAGTCAATACCTGTCATCACTGGCGTCCGCAAACGATCCACGAGATCTGTCAGAAGGCAAAGAAATCTGTGTAATCTCATGTTCCTAGGACAAACCACACCCATGCATATGTCCTTCTCTTTTGGGTTATGGAACTGCCATTCTTCAAAGCCGACTTCATTGCTGCTCATGCTAACAGTTTAAAACTTGACCCAGATAAAACCTGAAAATACTGGTGTTCAACCCAGGCGGGCACACGTCACTCCTCCTCCTGTTCATTAAGCTACACTGGCTGCCTGTGGCTTCTCGAATAAAACACAAGTCTCTTGTCACTTGCCAACAAGGTGATCTTACACCTGTTTATATGAACTTGATCTTAAAAGCTGCTCTTATCACCAGAACACTGACTAGACTTGCCCTTTCCTCTCACAAGGATACCTCAAGTGAGACCGTTCTCTGATGTGGTTCCTCAGTGGTGGAACAAGTCACCCCTGGCCACAAGAGCAGAATTATCCCTCTCTACGTTCAAGAATCTGTTAAAACTCTTCTATTCCAAGAACACCTTCTGTTGTGAACACCTCAACTTCCTAAACTGCACTTAACTGTTGTCATAGCGGCACTCATTTGAATGCTGGCTTGACTCAGCTTCACTTGCTTTGTGATCAACTATGTTACTGTTGGTGGATTATATTCCTTTGTCGCTTTGGATAAAATGGTCTGCTTAATGTAGTGGGAAAAATTAAATATTTATTTATTTTATCTTGCGTAAAAAGAGTTCACTTACCAACAGTTTACTCCTCTTTAACATTTTAAAGGGCTCATATTATGAAAGCATTTGCAAAATTTAGTAAGCCCCTTTTGGTCCAATATTTTTTTTCCCCACACATGCCCCACCAGTATATGTCTAATATCTTGCATTTTGGAAGTTTTAACTTCCCACTCAAGCTAAAACTTCAGTGAGAAGTTTTAACTCACATATAACTGAGTTCCTTTTTGCCCTTGAATACAGCCTCAACAGCATCAGAGCAGTTCTGTCATAACAGAAATAAAAGCGGAAGCACTGGTCAAATGTTGCCCAAACTAACAACAGTTCTCAGTGTCAGTGTCTAAAACTTGAACAAATCTCTAAACAATAGGCTGACAGGTCTGGGTTTATTGACTTGATAAGTTATGCTACAGAGGATTTGCAGCATGATTTTGAACCGCCGACAACTTGTAGCATGACTTCAGCCTTTCTATCAGCAGGGTATTATTTTAACAACCTGTGCTGACATAGACTGTATGCTCTTACAAACAAGGACATGTATGCTTCAACAAGTATTGAATGTAATTTCTATCCAGAATAAGCCTGCATAATCTCACAATGCAGTACATGGCACACAGAGCTGGAGGGAGGTATTGAGTGGAGTCAACTGAGGTGCTTTACTCTATTTGTGGACAAAGTATACCACAGACACATCATTAAGACTCCTAGAAATTGTGTCATCTAGTAAAAAAAAAATGACATAATGCAGTATGTTTGCTGCAGATGTAACAGCATTTACTTTGTGAATTATTATTTTACTGTAGCTTGATTGTTTTCCTTGTTGCAAGTTGCTTTGGATAAAAGCATCTTCTAAATGTAATGTGTAAAAAATAAAAAAAAACTGCAAACAAAACCCTATGAGCTGAGACCATTGTCTATATTAAAAAAAACCTTTGAAAGGAGCTGGCATACTGGTTTTATTTCACTGAGGGTTGTCTGAAGGCAAACTATGTGAGGATAATATACTTATATGTGTGTGTGTAAGATATGTGTTGCTGTTGACCCCATTCACTACAATAATCACAGGTAATGATAGTTTGTTTTAGAGGTTAGGTGAACAACACAGTTAAAGAAGTATTTTATCTGCACTTCGTACTGATTTGTTTCCATTTTAAAGTGCATGGTGAACAACCTAAAACAGTTAGAAGTATATGCAATTGCCTATTTGTCTCTCCGTTTGGACACAAATCCACATAATGAAGGCCAAATAAAAGACACACATATTCACACAAAATCTAACACTGAATGTTACAAAAAAAGCTGCAGACTGGAAGTTAAATTCATACGTTTTTTGCAGGCAATCAACTACAAACATCGTGACAGATCCAAACAGAAAACAACATTAAGAAAAGAATATTTCTGTATTAATTTGGATGCAATTCACATCTATTTGGAGAATACAATCTACTCATGCTGTTACATCCCCACAGTACTAAGTAACTATCTCCTCTGTTATTGTGAAAGTCTGAGATACCACCTATACACACCTAAATTGAATGTTAGAGGAAAGGGCGAGGGCAGGTAATTCACTGTGGTAATAAAGTAGACAGCTCCCATCACAGAATTGAATTAGGCTCACAGGACAACTTCTGGCTGACTGTTACTGCCTACTTCAGGCTCGCTTTAAACCAAGAATAAAGCCCATATCCAGTGAACAACTTGGGTCATTCACATTAACCAGAAATCTTAAGCAGATCCAAACAACCAAAGGCTAATTGGATGTCTTTTCTGTTGGTAATTTAAAACACTTCCACATAGCTTTGCCACATGAAGTCATGCAAAGCATTTTGATTTCCAAAGGATCACATGGAGCTGTTGTAATATGAATATGGTGTCTTTTGGCAATAGCTCCTGATGCAATTGTTGTGGCAACATTGGTCACAGAGCAGATGCTGATGCTGAAATATACAAATTTACTACAGTTACAAATGTATTTCTATTTATATTACTTTTTTTATTTATCTTTTTAACCTATGTACAGGTAGGGTACTGGCTCTATTATTTGCACAACTGTTCAGATGCTTTCCTGTATACTGTGCCTTGTGCTGGAGTGTACTGCTACAGGGCACATAGGGAAAGAAAGAAAATAGAGAAAATAAAGGAGGTAGTGTTTGCTTCATAATGAAATCACTGAAAAAAAGCACTTTATATGAACAGCTTTTAAGACTATAAATCAAGGACATTGCATATCTGCATACATCTAGAATTAATTTCAGAAAATATTCTCAGCTCATAATTCAAACCAATACAGAATACATGAGAAAGCCTTCATAAGTTGAAATAAACACAAGAAGCTTGTGCTCCAAAGATCAGGACTCAAAGGCCTTGGCACATTTTGAATATAAACCTGTGAGCAGCAAAAACTGAAATGTCTTTGGGGTCTTAAGGTGGGAATCCTCCTTTCACCATTTTTTTGTTTAGTTAATCCCACGACACCTCCAAAAGGCTAAAAAGTATCCTAGAGTCACTTCCCTAATGCCTGCTCTCACTGCTCCTCATCAACATGATCTCCATTAGTTTACCTGGATTATGGCTTCCAAAGACAAACCAGCACTGCCACCTTCAACAGACCCAGGCTCTGTCCATGCAAGCTCCAGGCTGTGACAGTGCTGATATTTGACCTTCCCTAACACCTATCAAAAGGAAACAATCTTACCAGGATGCTCCCATACAAAAAGATTTGTGCATGACTGTTGGATGTTATCTCATCCTCCCTTCATTCCTTCATCTTCATGAACAAAGTATGAAGGACAACTAATGCTAACTCTTCTCTCTGTTTTGGCTCCCAGCTGAAATTACTTCTCCTACTCCAAATCCACTGGCTACATCTAGCTCCCTCATCTGACATTTCTTTTACTGTCTTTTTCAAACTCCACGTACTCCCAGTTCCCCCAATAATGCGACTGGTGATCTAGCTGTGAGACCCCTAAGCTTTTTGCTTTCGTAGGCTTCCCCCATTGAGTCTTCCCAGGGAACTGTCGGCTGACTAACTGACCATAAGACTATGTCAGACCTTAAACTAGTTCAAACTATTCACTGAGAAACAACCAGCTTTCCATCTAAATATACTTACATTTCCCAATCACTAGCAGCTTCTTAACACCCAAACTCTAGCTTACCTCTAAATTATTAAACTCTGTTTCTTAGCACCTCCTGAATTTGCGACTGCTGAAGTTCTTTAACCACTCCCGAATAACCATAAATATAATTAAAAGCAAGTATTTTCAATCTAAGTCTACTCTATAGTCTACCCAGTGTATTAAGAACAGATGGCAGTGGCTGCCTGTGAGCTGATATAGGGCAAAATGGCAGTATAGAATAGACTAGACTAGAATAAAATAGAATAGAATAGAACTTTATTGTTATTATTCTATAATAAAATTTGGTCTGGTGGAAGTTGGGTGATGGAAAAAAAGGCAATGATTCCTATATTAACTTTCAATTTTATATCTGTGCAGACAGACAACCCCAAGATAGTTCATATCCTTTCTCATTTGCTTAATTTCTTTTCACCTGCAACTTATTAAAAAAAAAAGACAAGGGGGGAATTTAGAGGAGGTAGGTGAAAGACAATTTTAATTATATGTAAAGCCAACTACAGCCAAAAGGTGACTGTAATGATCATTAGATAGAAAAGTTGCACCCATATAAAACAATAGAGAATTTCACTGGACAAAATGGCATTAAATATCACAGATTGCCATTGCTATACATTGGGCCATTGTGATGCATTGGCAAAGTATTTTATTTATTTTTGGTCAGTGTCCTGGCCACATTCTTCTGTCCAGAACCCTCAGCTACATTTGATCAATGTTTGTTAAACTTTACACTGTTCTCAGCCACTGAAACCTTAAAACCATGTGACAGCTGAAACAAAATGAGCTTGAATTTAACAATCCTATGAGTATTTGCACCAATTAGCATGAAACTGAGCCTAATCTTATTTGGCTTGGCAGTATGTTTTACTTTGAACAGCTTCTGGAGAATACAGGGTTGGCTTGCCTCATACTGTCAACACACACACACACATCAGTAAGTTCCAGGTTTGAATGCCTGCTGGAGCCTTCCTGTATAGATTTTGTATCTTTCCCTCACAGGTGTGTGAGTTATCGCTTGTTGCTTCTTCGCCCCACAGTCCAAAAACATGCATGTTAGCTTTTAAGTGATTATTTTAAATTGACTTTAGACGTTAGAGTGAATGGTTCTTTGTCTCTTTGTGGCTCTGCATGGTGACCTGTGCAGCGCGTATCCTGAATCCCATTGACAGCTACAACAGGATCCTGCTTCCACTGCAACCCTGAGCAGGATTAAACTATTATCAAAAATGAATCGATTAACACCTGATGACATGAAGTATCATCTTACAGCTACAGATACTAGGCTCCTGCTACTATCAAAAGGCAGCTATTGCACATACACAAAAAAGCTTTCCTCCACTTTCACCCAAATGTATCTTTTATCTGTACGAATGTCTTCACCCCTTACACTCCATACAGGTTCAAATTAAGTAAATAGAAGCCATATTTATTTCATTGTAGGGTTCAATTACCAGTACTGTTCCAGCTGGGTAATGTCACCATTATTCATAATTCACAACAATGCTCATCTGAAAATGAAATAGATTTCTATGTTATAAGAGCAAAAACATCTTTACTCTTTTTTTTCTATCATATCCTTTTAGCCAATGGCAGCATTCATCTGAATCTGAGCCATTCAAGTCATGGGAGTCAGGCTTCCTTTTAAAGACCCCACATTGCTTCTGTTGGATTTATTTGAGCTTTCCAGAATCATTTTTTACTGTCATGCAGGGAAGATAAAATAATATGTGACACATTTGTGCTTCAGCTCCCAAACTCCCACTAACCTGCTGCATTTCTACAGAGCACAGGTGCTTTGAAATTCTGCAATTCAACATTGTCTTTCTCCTCTCTGGAGAGTTTGTCTAATGTGTTACTGTTGTGTGTCTAACATGTTTCCACTTGCAGAAGGGAGCTAACTTGTCAGCCTTAATCTCTGGCCTTTCTCCCTGGTGGCTCTCTGCAGGGTAAGTACAATCAACACTTGTTTCTGTCAGAACAGAATAAGGAGTGGGGGGTCTTTGACATGATGCTGGGGCTCCTCCAGGTTCACTCATTCTACTTCCCTCCAGGAAGTCACATGCAAGCACAGTGCAGGTAACAATGGGAGAAAATGCATGGTGTGTTTAGAGGTCAACCATTCCTTTCATTTTTAATAACTGCCTGGCATTTGTATAACTTAAATTTATAATATTTATGAAGCTTGGATTAGTTACAGAAGGGATTTAAAAAATGTAGCAAATAACAGGCTATATTTTCTCAGGACCAATTAGGCTAGGAGTCATGGCTATCAGTGAGACCCTCTTGCACCAAACGTCTAGGCATGGCCTGGGAAAAGAAAATTGTGAAATGAATGGCTCCTTGCATAATGGGTCTCCTTGTCTGCATAGCCCTTCACGACGGTCTTCAGAAAAAGTGAAAAAGCAATTTTGTGCTTAGTTTACAGTTGGAGTCTGGTGCTGAGTGATATGTATCACCAGAGGAACATTCTGTGCTTTGATACCTCATAGGGGGCTTTTGCAGACAGGAAATGAGACAGGTTTTTTCATTTCCCTGTTGCTATCTTCACTCACCAACTAAATAAGGACCCCTTTGCTACAGGTCCCTGATTACATCTACCTACTATTCATATTGCAAAAAGGAAGACAGCAGTTCTGAAATCAGGACTGTAATCTACATTTTCAGTTTTATATTCATGGTAAATGCTGAAATGCAACATAGACAGGAGCTTGGAGGGAAAAAAAAAACTTAATCCAAGAAAACTGATTTCACTTTGTAGACAGTTCTGGTAGAGACATGTGAATGATGGAGTGATTGACATGTTTGTAAGCAGTGAAGCTGTATGCTGAATGATGGGTAGATGTCATCACTAAAGTAACAAACTAGCAGTCTGTTTTTATCACCTTATTATGTTGCTGTGGCTGTTGGAGGGATAAATTGCACTCACACTGTCCACATGCAATATCCCATTTTCTCTGCTTGTGCTTTCTCTGTTTTCTATTTCATGTCATGCTTTTTTATTAAATCAATGCATGCATTGTCTCAGAAGTCTCTGTCCATCATTCTAATGTCTTTTTTCTTTCTTTCTTTCATGTTCAAGCATTGCAAACAAGATTTCATGTGGTGGGTTATCCCTTAGGTCAAAACCTGTACCTATCATGTGGTGTACAGTTCTCTGTTATTTACCTTTTTTTCCCTCCATTTCTTACTTTTTTTTTTTGCTAGTTTTCTCCCCCGTACTCTCTTTCTCAAAGCAGAACTCTGCTTCCCAGACAATGTCCCTCATGCTCTCACCCATTTGTCTCTTTGATTAATATAAAACCTGCTCCCAACAGGCACCACTATTTCACTGAAAAACCAACACAATTGCTGGCTATTTGATTGGCCTTGGCCTTCATGGAAGCTGAGGGAATTAATGAGAAAAAGCAAAGCATTTGATCAAATCATCCATCTGCATGGAAATCAATGAGCTGTGTCTCTCTGACACACCCCCACAGTCCATACTTACTTTTTTCTCCTCTATTTTCCTTTTTTTCAATACCACTGGAATTCTGTACACCATCTGAGTCACTGCAGGTTTACAGCTAGGACCACCAATCCTGATCTTGCAATTAGTACTATCATCTGCATAATGTCAAATAGCATGATGCATTTAAGATAATAAAGAAAAAACAAAACACTAGGAAAATCCCCAGCGTAATACTATTATAGCGATGCATTTATAAGTAGGTGGGAGTGGAATGACAGCTGCCGGTTTTATGCCATTATTTGGCTAAACAAAATGATGATTTTGCAGCCAAATGTAATGTATACATTTGTTTCTCAAATGAGAGACTCTGTTCCAAGTCTCATTATTGAACTATGAACCTTTTAAATAGCAACTAAAGTTTTTCTCCGCACATTATTTTACACCACCTCTTCTGCAAAGCTACTCAGATGGATCTTAATTTCTGAAGGGAAGGCAGGTACCTCCATCCATCCATCCATCCATCCATCCATCCATCCATCCATCCATCCATCCATCCATCCATCCATCCAATTAAGGGTCAAGGGGGTCTCTTCTTATTAATGAATCTGTAATTACATTTTTCATTTTTTCAATTTTTTTTAAACTGTCAAATAAAACTGTGTTTTTGCTTCACAATATACTTTGTGGATGATTATCTGTAAAACAAGGATACTATCAAAATAATATGACAATGCACTCGATGCAAAATTACCAGGCAAGCTGTAAATTTCAGGATACTATCAAAGAAAGATGATGCTCTTGAGAAACCTCAATATTCAACCTAATCCCTAGATTTTTAACAGCGTAAGAATGAGTTATTTCTTTCTCAAAGGAAGAATAAGTGTTCCAGATTTTTTTTAGGAGTCTAACAAATAAGCAAAACAAAATAATATTTATAATTTTTGGACACTGAAAATAACCAGTCTTTGCCTAAGTTTCTTTTTAACAAGCTCCAAGAGACTTAGATCTATGAAATGTTGTTTTGAGATTATAAAAGAAGACTATACATTATTTTGTTATCTTTGAGGAGTTTACAACAAGCATTTGAATATTTTGATGTTGCAAACTTCATCCTGTCCTGTCATCATTGCCTGAAAAAAGATACTCACTGCAGATTTGGACGTCCCACTTCAGTCCATCTTCACCCTGGAAGGTTCATCTCACTCACACTTAAAGGCACTACCCCACTTACACTGAAGCCCACAATTTCCACTGATGTATCCTTATGTTATGAGTGTGGGTCTAGATGACACAAAAAGGCTCTTTAGGTGTAGGATAGTGCTGTGTTTGTGCGAGTGGATAGCTGAATGTGACCTGTACTGTGAAAACTTTATAAGCACCAGTTAAGATCACAAAGGTGCTATGTAAATACAGTCTACTTATTATTTGCGTGTAACTTTTAAGTGATACTGCTACCATGTAAAGAAAAAAAAAGCTGAATCAAAAACTGCCTGATATTTAAGGAGAGTCATTAAAATCACCAATAAATAAATAAATCCAAGCAGTTTATCATAATTGCCCAAACTGTTAAGCTGCTAAAATGGACAGAGCTTTCTTTCTAAAATTGTTGGTTAACAAAACAAGACATAACAAGCAACATTTACTCAGTCACAACTTCACTTGCCTTTTTTTCCCATGTATCCATCAAGCAAGATTCTCTATCAAATATCCATACTTACTGGCAGAATTTGCCCAAATTCATTTTGAGAAACAACCAACCTTCTAAACTTTTGTGCCACAGTTGCACAAATGTAGCGACTGCATGCACATCACAGGAAAAAATTACTTATAATAATAAGAATGAAAAAGACACGTGATCTTGTATGTTCACATATCATACTCAAGGCTGATTTTGAGTTAGCAGTTAACATAAAAGACACACCCTGGACTGTGTGAGGAGGTCGGAACACCTGGTGAGAGCCCATTCATGTTGAACACAAACACTCAAGCTGACTAGCAGGTTTGAACTACAGAGGAGAATTAACAGGAGCACATTCAGGGCACATTTCCAGTGCTTTTCAAATCAATGTAATATATTATGTTCCAGTGAATATGCGAATGGTTGCCAGTGCGTGGGATACCTTAATAAAACATCTATACTCCCCTCAGTAGCCAATTTCCTAGTTAAAATTTACTTAGAATGCAACAGTAAGTCCGCCATATTAAAAGATGTTCAGTTTCAGCTCCTTGAAAAATAAATTAAGCAAAATGTCACACAAATCATGGCAGATCATGTAGGATTTTTGTAATCCTACATAAATTGCTGCTTATAGTGAACATAAAATATATTGTCTTTGAATATATATCTTGATTATGAATATACAATTACACTGCAAATATAGAACTATACGTAAGTACATACCGCTGCGATGGACTGGCGACCTGTCCAGGGTGTACCCCTGCCTCTCGCCTGTGATGGACTGGGATAGGCTCCAGCAGACCCCCGTGACCCAGAAATGGATTCAACGGGTCCAGAAAATGGATGGATGGAATTAAGTACATAAGCTATAGTTAGGTTTCCTTCAGTAAACATATACACTTTAAAATTAATTGACAGTAAAGGCATATGATTGCAAAAAGGTAATTCCCCACTCAAAAGTCACTCAGTATGGACAATTAACTCTCGGATATACTGAAGCAATGATGTTTAAACAATTTCTATGGAAAAATACTTTAAACAACCCCCTTTTGAGTTCTGACAAAAAGATATTTTTAATATCCCGTCTAATTTGATTACCTGCTGCTTTGGGATGGTTGATTTGACCTTAACAGTTTGGCCTTGACTTGTTCCACAAAAAGGAAAAAGAGAAGAAAGAAAAACAAGGAAGCCTGGCATCAGAGCACATTGTGAGGGAAAAGAGGGAAGCACGGTAAAATGCTGATTGAAAGGAGAAGAAAGTGAATCAGGCACGTTTCTTCGACTGACAGCTTGCCAAGGAGTTTTCTGCAGAGGTGTCAAGAACAGCACAATTGCTCTCAACTATTCTCCCTCTCCCTTTCTGTACCCCCTCTTTCTGTCTTATCCATCACTTGCCCCTTCACCCGTCATCACATGTTTTCTCCTTACTAAATGGCTAACCATACTCTCTCAGTATCTCTCTCTCCCACATTTCACTTCGCCGTTACCCCTCTTTTGCAATCGCACACACAGCATCCCATTTATTCTGCCGGTCAGTCCCTCATTTTCCTTAGCTGGCATTTAGCGCAAAAACCTTCAGGCTGCAGACACTTTAGGCTGCCCTCTTTAATTTCACTATTCTGTATCCGTCTGGAGGAAAGAAAGAGCTCCTCAACTGGTGCTACTTCATTACACCTACACCAATTCATCCTTCATTTTCAAGAGTGTGCACTACTCTTTGATAAATTGGCTTTTTTTTGGTGGTATTTATTTTCATCATACTCTGACTAATGTTGCATTGGTGGGATGATGAGAAACCTTGATGACAAAAAAGCTGTGTAATTTAGTCACTCCACAGAAGAAAGTAGCTAAAATATGAAAGACCAATAAAAAAGTCCCAGTAGTTTTATATTTAAATAATTTTGGAAGACCATTTCAATTAAAACATCTTTATAACTGTGGCAAGGATTCCTGACCAGTGATGGGGAACCAGATTATTTTATTAATAATTCATTGTATCTTGGCTGTAGAAGATCTGTGGCTCTCCTGTTTTTGGTGATAATGGAATGATGCTGCCTAAGATGCTGTGTATTATTAATATTTTGCATTCTTTAGAACCTTGCTGTGATTTTCTTACTGATTCCATAAAGGCAACACACACAAATACAGCATTTCATAGCTATTGGTACGCCAGTGTCAGATCTGGCAGATTATGCTTTCCATGCGTATGTGTGTAAAGGAAACAAATAAACAGAGGTCACTCAGATTATTTTCTCCCCCGCAGTTTCCTCTCTGGATCTTGTGCTGACACTTACTGTATCATTTCTTGGCTCTTTATACTATACCTAAATGTGGAAATTGTAATAACTGGAGGTCTATTCAATTATTATGCTTGAAATATGCTTCTGAGTCACAAACACTGCAGAGTTAGTATAAATGCCAAATACGCCGGAGTTGGCATGCATTATTATATTCACATTGTGCTGTAAATACTCTGTAAAATGCTAGTTGGGTGTGTAGATTCTTTTGTACTGCACTGCAGCTTGCAGGGATGACTTTCTTTTATGCACCTGTGACATGACGACGAGAGTTGGAGCTGAAGAATGTTGATCATAATCTGTTTTAAGGGTATTACACCAGTATATAAAATCTGAAGTACCTTGTCTTTTTGAAAATCAACATTTTAATGACAATCTTGTTTATTTTGCAATATTTGTAAGGTACAAACTAAAAACATGTGATTTGGTTCTTCTAACCTTAAATGGGTTAGAACACTAGCTAATGTTAATGTTGGTGTAAAATTTCTGCAGGTTCTGAGGCATTTTGTTCATTTTATTCTGAATATTGTGTGGTTTTAATTCAATTTACATATAATTTATCTTGTGGCTAGTAAGTAAAGTTGTCTATAGCAAATGCTGATTTATAATAAGAATTTAAAAAAAGGCTCATAATGACCTAACCAATTATTCAGCCACCTGATTAATTGCTCTCTCTCCAATCTTATCGCTGTATTATTGCTGTACATAACTTTTTCACCTTAAAATTATGGTGTGAAAATCCCTCTGACACTTCACTGATTTATCTCCATGTATTAACTCACTATTCTAGTCATATTCTAACTGAATATGACTTTTCCCACTGACACACTTCTTCTGGGTGGCCTGAAATGTAGAAGTGTACTCAAGAAGTGTAAAAGCACTTGTTAGCCAGGTGCAAACTAAAATGATTCTTCTTTGGTGTCGGTTCTGTAGGGTTTGCTTTTTTAAACAGTTATAGAAGTGGTCAGCTGGCAAACAAACACCACAAGTGTCTGGGGGCTCACAAAAGCAGAACAGTCCTTTCTAATTTCAAATCAAATTCCTCCACAATGTTGCTCAGATATAGACTTTGAAAAAACAAATACATGCAAAAAGGATATCATTTACTGGAGATTCAGTTAGAAGGTCCTAAATTACACTGGACTATATCCATGGAAAGTATCCATTCACAGTGGCACTGTATTACAGGTGGTCTGGTATATTTATGCGGCAGCTAATCTGTTGTTCAACTCAACTAATTTTTACAGCAGATACTGAAATCATTTATGGCTATAGTCCTGAAGAGTCATGGGAGCCTTAACTGATATAAAAATAAATAAATAAATAAAAAAACACCAAATAATGAAATCCAATAAAATTTAAGCTCTGACAGGATGAAATCTCTTGTTAGCAGCTGCTTGATTCAGTATGCCTGGATATGGTCATCATTTCGATTCTACTGCTCACATGTACCAGCTGGGGGATGTATGTGCCAAACGCAGCTACATTGTTCTGCATGAATGAAGTGACTCTGAAGCTAGTTTGTGCATGACAACAATGTTTGCACCCACGTACACTCCTGTACATACTTTACTCCAATTACAGCCTCTGGTTCACTGGTATATTTATAAGAGCAAAACAGTGCCCACCTTAAACTTCTCAACCCATGCTGAACTGCCAAGTTTTGTGACTGCTCATAACACTTGCACCTACAGGCAGGTCTAAAGGTCAAGACCAGTTCAACTGTTGCTCATTGCTCCAGTTGTATTACTAGTTGGGTATTATCTTTGAGCACTGATGAGGCCGAAGACTAAATGGCAAACTGTAAGTATTGTTAATGATTGGAGTAAGACCTGAAGGGCTGAAATAAACCTGTTTTTCTTATGTTACTTTGTCAGTGTGGTGTTAACTTGTCAGCTGGCAAAATCATCACAAATAACTGCGTCTTTGTTTATTTATTTTTTTTGTCCCCACTGCTTTTCCATCACTGTCAAACCCCAATGGAGCAGAAAGGTTCCCGTGTAGTTTTTTCTTTTTTCTTAAATACATGCACAAAAGATATGTGTTGAATTTTCCCCTCTCACTTTTACTGTATTTTGTCCCCTAAAAGTGTGGTTCAAATTACATGTCACCAGAAAATATTATTCAGAAAATATTCAAAACAGGCCAACTCATATGGTTTATATTACAGTATAAGTCTTGTTGTACAAGCCAGTCTCCTAGAATGCCACTTTATGTATAACTTTTATGGATCAGCTGGCTTATAAAAAGGGGTTTCCTTCCAATGCTACCTTTTCACATCTACCACTTGTTTTTATCTCACGTTTTAGTGCCAACTTTGAAGTGATTCATTTATTTTCTTCTCCCATCATTTTACGTGGAATTATATTCACAGTGACAAGAGGTGAAAATATCTTTTGTAGGCAATGCCAGCCTATATTTTTCTTGAATTATCCAGTAAGCATAGCAGAAATGTCCTATGAAAGCTCCATTCTTGTTAAAAGATAAAACAAACAAACAAACAAACAAATAAACAAACAAACAATGCAAAGATCCCCATTGAATAATTCCTGAATCAAGATGTTATTATTGAAATCATGCCCAGGTGTGATACCAGATAGCTGTTCAGGTCAATGTTTCAAGAGCTTCACTCCACAAACACGAGAAAAATAAAACTTTTTAATGTTGTACAAACCTAAGGATGTTTTCATTTTAATGCAAGCTGCTTAATCTATATCACCCATCCCTATTTGAATACAGCTTCTGACCATTTCTTGAGGATGGGTGGTTTTTAATTTGTACATTAATTGCTTGAAAATGAATCCAATCAATAAATCTTAAAACTATTGATTTTAAAAACAATGAATATGTGTACATAATACTGTAACCAGGATTCCGAAATGGCTTTACAGTTCTTTTCTACAATATAATTTGTGGCGATAATGTTCATCTTAAATGACATGAACATACTTTAAGTTACATTTTATTAAGCACACCTTTTTATCCAAAGCGACTTACAAAAATGAAGAACACAATCAAGCCAAGAATTATGGGAAAACTTGCAATATGCCAAAAGAAAAAAGGCAATAACAAAGTGTCAGCAGAAAAACAGTAAGAAAAGTACAACTAGAGAAACACCTGAAATGCAAAGGAGAGGTGGGTTAAATTCTTTTACATTTATATGTATTGTTCCAGATCTTTGCACAGTAATTTAAATATGGTAAGACCAATGAAGAGTACAAAATGTGGAGTGATTTGTAATCCACAATTTGTTTTGCCTATTGCAGTACTGCAAAGTCTTCAGTTTATTGTGTACAAGAGATTTCCACTTTATGTGGTCAGTTTTCATTACAACAACAAGCTTATTTTCTCAAGCTCTTTCAAAACCTACACCATTTACCTGTGTTTCTTTTACAGTTACTAAATGACATGAAGTTAGTATAATTCATGTTGAATAACAATTGGTTTGTGTCTAACCAGTTTTTTAATTGAAACATTTCTGATGCAGCTTTCCGTAGTAGCTCACTTAAATTCTCCCTGATATAACAAAGATTTGTATCATTTGCAGATACTACTAATTGAAATATTGTAGGTATCTTTTAAATCTCATCACTAGACAGAATAGACAAATTTAGACCCAATACTGACTACTGGCGGACAGCACAAGCAATGTCCAAGCAAGATGGCTGGTCCTCTCTCATCTTCATCAGTCGTGTCCTGTTCTTTAAAGAACTTCTCATCCATGCAACACAACTCTACTCTTAACTTACAAGACAAGACTTACTATCTGTTGACCAGGATTCTTTGTTCCAATTTACGTGAAACAGGTACAAGTTTCTTGCAGTCTTTGAGAACTTCCTTTGTCAAACAAAGGTTGAAGCTGCTTCCTTATGTCACCTACCTCCATAAGTGACTTCTCTGTGAGTCAGGATAGGAATCTGGGAATTGAGCGCTACTGAAATGACTTATCAGTCAGCCTGTTCCTCTGTATTAAAAGTATGGTGAAGACATATTGACTCAAACATCCCAGAGCGCCCTTGCTGGCTCGCTTCTAGACAGAAGAGGCCTTGATTCTAATTATAATGGAGAAGACAAATTCCCCCCAGTGGGGAAGCAAAGAGAAATATAGTAGAATCACCAAAATGATGAATCATGTATTTTACATCTGCAGCTGCAAGTTCATTATTTTATCGCTCACTGCTCTCAGCATGCACTCAGCTAGAAGTATAACTAAGAACTCTGTTTATTTAACAACAGCCAACTTGAGAAGTTTTCTCCAGGCCAGAGGACAAACTGTTTTGTGTGGTGATGACAGCACAGCTTGTGGAATGCTGGAGATAGACAAGTATATACACAGTTGAAAGCATTTAAGATGAATTAAATAATGGCTGGGTTTTTTGGGGGATAAAAAAAGAGGGAAACCTAGCAGGAAAAAAAAAACGAAGCAATTTTTCCTCTTAAAATGTTATTCCTCTCCATCATTATAAAAGGTAGTCAGTTAGCATATGTGGCATGTTTTTAAATTGTTATTACAGTTCTTCTGCAATAAGTTTTAATTTAAGCATAAAAATGGATTCATACATTTAATTTATATGTTCTTTTGTTGTGATTGTTGTAAATTTCTGCTTGTGAACTGATGAAGTGTTTCAGCTGTAATTCAGCTTTTAATAGATCTGCTTTGAAAAAAAGTGTAGCTTCTGCTTAGGCACAATATCAGGTAATACATGTGTATTATGTACTGTATTACATGAAACAAATAACATTTCTATAAACCATAATATTGCCTCCACCATGTTTGATAGATGGTATTCTCTGGTTCATGAACCGTTCTTCTTCATATTTATCTCTTTCCATCATTCTGTTGCAACGTTATCGAAGCTTTATCTGTCCAAGGAATCTAAGTCTAGAACGTAGGAATTTATCTAATGTTTTATTTAATGTTGTCTGACTTTGTTGTGTTTGGTGTTTTTTAATTTTTTTTTTAAAACAAGAGGAGGTTTCTGCGATAACCCTCTTTAGTTGCCTCTCAGTCCGTCAATTTGCTGTTTCTTCGTCAGAATGTACCAAACTGGTGATTTGGCCACAGCTATGGTTTTTGGCATCTTATTTGCAGATTTATGTTGTTTTTTGTTTTTTTTTTACACTTTTTTTGTACTCTTTCACTTACATTGAGACCTCTTTGGACCTCATGGCTATAGTCAGTCAACAAAGTACTCAATTTTTTGTGAAAAATACATTTTTCATAATTAATGGAGCTCTTGTTACATTTTTCTATTTATCCCTTCAGTTAATTTTATTAGTTAATTTTTCAGTTAATTTTTATAAGTTTAATACTGTCTGAGAATTTCTTTATTAAAACTACTTTTGGGCCAAGTTCAAATATTGTAAGCTGCTGATGCTACTGATGAATGACAATTCTTGATGCAGTTCTGGCTGAGGTTTTAGAAATTGCAGGTGATCAGCATAGGTGTATATGTTGACTTCAAAACAAAAAGTATTTATTATAACATTTATAAGACACATAAGCCAGTACATATTTTGTACAAAGTAGTAAATATGCAAATTGTCCAGTGGTGTGCATATTACAGCAAAACCATGTATAAGGCTGTCACAAAGTAAGAGATGACTTGCAACCGTCTCTCCCCTATGGGGGTTAATTTTGAATTCCCAGTTAGCCAAATATACATGTTTTTGGACAGCGGGTGGGGACCTGGGTACCCAGAGAAAATCTACACAGGCTCATGGAGAGCATTTAAACTCCACACAGAAGGGGCCTGCAGTTCCTCAAACTGTTTATTATCCAGTTCATTGTCATTTTGTCAACATTCTGATGATATATATAATGCAAATTCATAAAAAAAATCTTAAAAAGCAGTTCAGCTAAGAAACCCTCCAGAAATGCATGAACAATTTAAAATCAGTCAAATCAGATCTTGAATTTCATTCAATATTCCATGATAAGCAAGCATGAAGTGACAGTGGAGAGGGAAAAAATCCTCTTGGAAGAAACCTCCAGCAGAACCAGACTCATGGAGGATGATCATCCGCCTTGACTAGTGGTAGTTTGATTCATCACATTTCCTCAAAATAAAAATGGAATTTTGATTGTTACAAATTTTTACGAATAATACTAATACTTTCTGTGCCGTATGAACTTTTGATTATTTCTTAGATTAAATGGATAGAAGACCTCATATTTTAAGCTGGGCTTTTGTTGTTAAAGATGTGCACGCATATGCAACAGCACCACAGACGGCTGAGGAGATCACAATTATTTCATTAAAGTCATTTGCAAAAATTTAATTTGTGAAAACTTTATCTCATAGACATGCATACCAAGACTGAAAATCCTAGTCTGTACCGGGAGCTGGTTTTTAGTTGTTCAAGGCAATTGGCAGCTGGCCATCATAAGACACCCAGTTCTTGAAACTGCTTGTTTTTATTTGAGAAAATGTATGTATGTGTGTGGCTGTGTATGTGTACATGCATGTGTGGGACACATATTTTGTACATCCATCTGTCCAAAGTGCAGCTGCTAGGTGGTAGGTTTTCCATGAACCCTGTCTTCACCTGCTAAATGCAGATTTAGTCAGTTTTTAGCCAGTTGTGTTCAGTCTGGATCCTCACCCGGAAAACACTGTTGTCTCCATTCTGAAGGGGGAGACACAAAAATCAATATACAATGAGGACAGTTCTCGCAAAAGAAGACTGGAGACATTTTCATCTTTACATCTATTTGAAATAACAGCACACAATTGCACCAAAATGTTTGTTTATGAGAAGTACACTGTTTCACTTATATAATACACACATACAACTCGAAGGTTGGAAATCTGACACTGTAATCATACTCCACCATTTTGAAGAAGATGCCTTCTTTTTCTATTGTCTGTATTCCCTGAAAAGACAGGCAGCATCAGTTCATTAATTCATTGTGTGCAATGGAATTAATATTTAACTATGGCTAACTGACATAGCCTTTGGTGCACCTATGTGTCAGTTGCTGGACTGGCTTTCCATAACGTGGCCGAATGATGAAGATGGGCTTGGATAGAGAGATGACTAATTGTCCACAATGCCCTGGAAAACGCCACTATTCACCTACTTGTAATGTTGAATGACCCTGAGGGGAGAATGTTACACCTTTTTGTTACCATCAAACACTTTTTTTTTGTCAGTATCGGGCCATATTCAAGAAATGTAATTCCAAAACAATGTCCCAGCATAGTAATGCAATCACTACCCAAAATTGCTTTTTGTCGCATGAAAAACACCAGCTGAATAATCTGCTCCATGTCAACTCTTTGTGTTCTGCTGACAAATATGTGCCTGAGGATAAGTGTTGGATGACTTTTGCTTTTGAACACAGATTGAAAGGACACATGCACCGTCAGAGCCCCTGCGCCATGTCAAGAATGTGTGGATGAACTTCCCAAGAGATCTGGAGGTAAAAGTTTGTTTTTGTGTCCACTAGAGGTGAAATCCTCTCCATCTGCTTCCAACCTCTCAGAGGCTGCAGTTCTTCCTAGACTACTCTTATCTCAGAATGCATGTATATAAAACACACACATTTGCTAAAAATACATCTTAAATACCTGATGTAAAACTGGGTATAAGAGGTTAGAAAAACCTTACAGTCTGGCAGTTTCACAACATGAATAATAAGAAAAAAACAACATGTGGACATGAACATTGTAACAGTGTACCTGCCTAAAGTCTCGTTGCAAGCTAATTAGTCTTCCCTCTTCTGTATAATACCCTGTATCTTGCAGGTGCAAACTTCTTTGCAGGGTGGCTGGAAGATAGAACAAAGACAGTTAAAAAATCATTAGTGTCACATGTTGATAAAGCCATGTTTTTACAACAGCTGAAGTGTTGTGATACAGTCAATAGAAATTTTAATTAATGGCATCTAACATTGTACACCTACACTGTTTTTATACAAGTACACACCTCAAATGTAGAAGACAATACATAAGTAGAAGTATAAAATTGCATGACTGCCATGTCAATTAAGTGATTTGTGTTTTCAGTTTTTTTGTGTTTGCATAAATTATCTAGTAGTCTGAACCAACATGTATACACACATAAAAAAAGTTTACAGCAGGAAAGCATCAAGTTTCAGAACTTAGAACTTAAATGAAAATTAAATCATCACTGTCTGTGATGTAACAATGAAATGTTCTTTTTTTATTGCATACAGAATATTCAAACATTCCGCATGCAATTTAGGCTGCAATCTGTTGATCATCTCTGCAGAAAGTGATCGGCACCTTTCATCTCTCCCATTTTCTTTTTTTTTGGTTTGCATGTATGCATATCTCTTTAGTGTGTTAATGTCTTGATGTTGTTCTAATTGATATTTTTTCTATTTCTTTTTTCTTTATTTTAAAGGCAAAATCCTACCAAAAAAACCTTTAATGAGAATATATAATGAAAAAAAATGTTGAGGGTTATATACATCCTTGCCTTTGTTAAAGAAATGTTGTATCTAATTCAGGTTTAACCTAACAGGCTAGAAATCTTTAGTTTTCACTGTCATTTTTTTCCCCCTGACATCAAATTGATCTCAGTCTATGGTGCTGACAGCTAGCTGTCATCACTTCAGAACCTAGCATTTTGGTGAACTTGACATAAAACTGTGGATAAAGACCTAGAAAATATTATCACTCTTAATGTAAAAATAAAAAGGCTTCTGCTGCAACAATGTGTGATACCCGATACATACTCCTTTGGACTTTTTTTTGTGACGTTATTTTAAAATATCAGGATTAGCATGTTGAGGGTTTCTTTTTTTTTTTTTTTTTGCATGAGCTGTAGCTTGTTTGACGCATGAATATATCTGCCACCTCTTGTTTTCCCCATGTAGAGTCTTACTCACTGCATCAACCCGATGTGACAGGACTCGAAATGTAACCAAAGTTTAGAAGCAGAAAGCGTAAATCGCTGCAGTGCTTGTCGACTCATTACGTAGAGGCATTTCAATCTCACACACTGCACTATATCTTCTGTAAATACACTATACACAACCCACATCTTTACTTTTAAATACAGCATGACATTCAGTATTTGTCTCTGAGTCACAGATGTGACATGTCAAAGTGGGTGAGAAATCCTGCCGGCTCCTCCCTTATCCGTTATCCTGATTCTTCTTGACTCTTGCAGTGTTTGAAACTCCACTGATTTATACTGATCCATACTCTTTTCATGTTATATAACCACTTGATTTCTCCACACTTGTGTTTTTAGTATTAATACAACTATTGCTTATTTTTCTGATCTGGCAGCCCTGTATGCCAGCAATACATAGGTGCCGTAGTGGGAGGGGCCTGTGATGGCTTTCAGGAGTTCAGCACTCCCATTTCTCATCAAGTATGAAATATCCTGCTCAAAACAAAGTTTTTTTTCTTGTTCTTGCTACTTCGAGAACAAGGATAAAATTTCTGTTCTTGCAGAGTCCGTATCAGCCTTTAGCGTTAGGGTCAGAGATATCCTGCATAATTGAATTCATTTCAATTCATAACAAGGTAAGCCTGCAGTTTGAGAGTGAAGTGCTCTCTTGGGGTGATATGGAACCTTAAGTTCCTTGAGATAAGAAGGCGCTACGCCCTTAAGGGTTTTATATGTGAGGCAAAGAATTTTACATTCTATCCTTAATTTAACAGGAAGTCAATTAAGAGAAGCCAAGATTGAGGAAATATGATCTCTCCTGTTAATCCTCATCAGAACTCCCGGTGCAGCATTTTGGATCAGCTGGAGGCTGTTCAGAGTCATTTTAGGACATTCTATTAACAAGGAATTGTAGTAGTCCAATATCAAAGTAGCACATACATGGATTAGTTTTTCTGCAACCTCAGAGGCAGGAGTGAGAAGGATCCCATGGATTTTCTTTCCAATAGAAACAATTTTATTTGTGAAAAAGCTAATAATACCATTAGAGCTGAGAATTAAATACATACAGGGCTCAACAGTTATAGCTCTTAGTCAACTCGTCAACAGTGCTGAAAAGAAACCCTGGGTCATTCTTATTTTCTTGAATTGAGTTCAAATAACAACAAGGTCTTACTCTGTGAAGAGGTTTTTTTTTCTTCTTTTTTTAAAAAATATTAAATATTTCCAGACTGAATATGATTCAGGGATGTGAAATGCCATAACCTGTCTAGCATCCTCAAAGTCTCCTTAAGGTACATAAATCTGAATTTAAAAATGGTCCTAGCTTTGTTCTGTCTTTGTTAGAGGGAGACTGTTTTGGAGTTCAGCAGAAAGGTTCAGGGAGAGGCAGGACAGTTGTACACATTTTAATTTCCCAGCCAGATACTGAATTTTTAAGAAGCTCCCTGCTGAAGCTTAAGTTCTCGGGCTGGAGAATGAACATGAAGTAGCTCAGACAAATATAGAGGTGGCAGCTTTAAAAGCCAAAAATAATATTTTAAAATCAATCCTAAACTGAACAGGATACTGGAGGAGAGAAGTCAACACTGGTGTTATATGGCCTTTTTCTTTTTACAGATATGGTAGTATGAAACATAAATTATTGTAATTCTAATGATAGAAAAAAAGAGTAGTCAATAAAAAATAGAAGACTTTACTAGAGGTACAAGAAATAAAAGGATGAGGAAGATCGACACAACTCTGATTAGACACTATTAGTTTAAATGTGACAGTATGCTAGTTCTGTGGATGGTGGTGTTTAAGTGGTAAACTCTGTTTGTGACATTTGATTTGAATTGTTTGTTCCTTTCTGCCATGATTATCTCCAGAATGTAAAAATGCTTTCATGTGGATGGACTCACCAAATCTTGGCTGGACAAAGGTGGTTGGTCTGTGGTGATTGAAGCATAACAGAAAAGCGAAAGAGTGGAGGAAATGTATAACTGATGAGACAGAGGATTCGAGGAAAAGTGCAGAGGTGAGTAGAGACAAATGAACCAGAAGCAAAAATAAGGACGAAAGGCAAAGCAGATGATGAGTTGCAGTAAGAGCAAAGGAAGAGAGATGAAAAAGAAATGACCCCCACTGTTGATAATTGGCGCAGTTATGTGCCAACAGAGTCCGAGAGGTTTTCCACTTGAGACTACTGTACCACAGTGGCTGAGTCAATGAACCACATTACAGCCCAACTGAGTGTACTCAACAGTTTCCTTTAATAGGGGTAGCTTGAAAACAAAAAGCAGAAGCAAGTGACACAAAAAAAAGAAAAAAAAACCAAACCTTTTTTCCTCATATTTGTATATTTCCTTCTCAACGCAAAAACCCATGGTCTGGTGTGGAAATTTTGTGAGACAAAGTTCCATTGTGGACATACTCCTTGTGGCTGAAAGATCTTTTTCACTTGCCACATTAAATCCTATGTAGCAGTTTTACTTTGCAAATTACTTATCTCAACTACCATCTTTCATTTCAATTGATTTGGGGTTTAATGTAGCATGAATGTGGTGTTTTGGTCAGTGAGGGAGAAGCCAATGAAGTTCATTTTATCACATTCTGTTTTTTAACACACAACATCAAGCAGCGTGTTTACCCAAAGAAAAAACTGTTTCACTATAAAGAGAAAAAGACTCTTTCACTAATCTGTTGTGCATTTAATTGAGGAGATTTTGTATGGCCATGTTTTCTTATCACAACAATGATTCACTGTCAGTTTTGCTCCATGATTTTCTTTGATTGTCAGCAACTGACAACAAATGTTTGGAACACAACACACAAGTGGATGAGAAATGACATCTGTATAATCAACTTATTGTTGTACATATGTGGGAGGCATGAACGCTCTAAGAAATTGTAGAAATTGTAGGAATTACGTATGTACTTCCTAGGCATACTTTGGCAGTTATATTTACAGAAAATAAATATGTTGTATAACTTAATTATATGGTTATATGTAGTCCTTTTCTTAATTATGCAGGCATTGTTTACCAAGTAGATATGGTACCCAATAAGAATATGTCAAGTATAGCAAACATTGTGTCAAAGAAATTAAAATTGGTTTTCTAATTCTGAAAGACACTACTTATATACTCCAAAATGCTTTTTGAGTGTCTTTATAATGACTTTCCACAGTGCACCTTTGGAGTTTTTGAATCTGACAATCTGCAGATTTTTTTGAAGACAGAGGGTTCCCTGATTTAACTAGTGAATCTACATGCACAGTTTAGTAGGTGTATGGTTAAGGACTGAGCTAGGACTATAGCCTGACTAAGACATTTAATAGGACTCATGTTTTTTATGCATGAACATGAAGAGAATCAATACACGGACCAAAGTATGTCACACTTTGCCACGACAGGTGGTGTTAGTGTCCTTTCAGCGTGTTAGTGTTTGGCTTTTCTGCTTGACCCATTATGCTGTGGAGCAAACATAAATATTTTAACTATTTTATGCAGGTTACCATAGTTTTCCCAAGACAAAGCCTTACTTCATGCAAAGTATACAAAAACTGTCCTAAAATTTTTTTTCCTGTGAAACTCCACTGAGGAAGACGAAGAAGAAACCTCAAGCAGTGAAGACTGGCTTAAAGGGTGTATATCTCAAAGGACAAAGCCTTCATGCTGATGGACATGTTCTACATCATCTCACTGACAAATATTGAAGCAAAAATATTCACTGGAAAAAATTTCCAACTGGTTGTGGACCTCCATAACCAAGAACAATACATGTTAAATAATAGAAATATTTTTGCAACACAAACTTTGAAAACACATATCATAGTTTAACAAAACTGAAAGTGGTGCATTAATACTGGAGTATTGAGCAGAATAAAAAGCCAAAATGAAACAGACTAATGTTAAAAGATCAGTACTGGCTCGATAATTATAGCTCATGCTGTACAGAACTGTACAGCGCTAGACATGTCAGAGCAGGACAATAAGGGTATATCAAGAGAAACTGTTAAATTTAAAATAGACAAATACATTAGAAAGAAATAAAGGGAAGAGTTCTGTTTCTGTCAAGCTGCATCTCTGAGTTGCAATATTCTCAGTTTTGAACATTGCTGTTCTGGCAGCCTAATGTGATACTGATGTAGAAGTGACAGTAAAATGCTATCTGCTGTCAATCTCGCATAATTTTGCCTTTACCATCCCATTTACACTGTAACAACCTTCTGAGTACATTATCCTCCTGTTGTAATGACTGGATAAGGTGGATCAAATGACAGCAGACAATAGCCAATATGAAGTCTGATTTATTTGAGGCAGTAGAAGACAGGAGAAGAGCTGGAGACTGGAGCGAGGCTGGATCTGAACCAAGGGCAGGTAAGCACTGGATCTGAATGCAGAATCTGGAGCAACAAAGAAAACAGACTGAGTTTACTGTTCACTAGAGTAACAAACAGAATTGAGCCAAGCAGAGTAAATGCCACGAAGGGTAAACGGAGAGTCTGGTAGTGAGTGGAGGAATAAACCCAGGCTTTTATGCTGCTGCAGGTGTGGGTCTTGATTGAAGAATTGTCTGGGTAGGAGGTGGGACTTGTGGAAGAGGCAGACCAGGAACACCAAACTCTCCGCCCAGCTCCGGACAAACAAACAGAGACACAAGAGGGAGGGGGAGAATATAGATACAAGGAGCAAAAAAACCAGGGATCCTGACACCTTCTATCTAAAATAAGTACCACGTGTATATGTTTGCTTTAAAGAGGTGTCAGTAATGTCCCATCTCTTCCTGCCTCAAAGCAAGAAGGCTAACTCCTTTAGATCAGGAATTCTGTGAACTGTTTCCTGAAAAGTTGGAGTTTGTTTTAACCCTGTCTAACAACTACTTTCATTGTTTGTGAAGCGTTTATAGCTGGAAAAAGTTTTATGAGTCCCAATGCCTACTTTATTCTCTGATTCTGATTTATTGATGGTGATAAATCATAGTTTTCTTTAAACAAAATCCAAAACAGAATAAGTCAGCCTTTTTAAAAAAACAACAACAACACAGTATTCAAATGAAAAAAAGTACAATGAAAATATACTTGAATATACATTTCTTTTTATTTTCAAATTTTTATTTAATTTCTACTTTTTTCTCTCCATTTCAGTCTATGTGTTCAGGTTCAGTTCTTATTTTTCTCATGTTCAAAACTTCTCAGTTTCAGATTGTTATTTCAGCTTGGGATCTTTATCTTTTTTCTTCTTCTTTTTTTTAATACATACAACACACATAATCTGAACTGATGGCTCAGAGGCGTACAAGTACTGTATCAGCTTCAACCTTGACTTTACACCTACAATCTGGACAGTGATGTGCAACACAGGTGCACCAGTGTGACTGGGCCGTGTGAAAAGAGCTTATATCTGTATATGTTCCTTACAGACTCACATATGCTCTCGGGTTGGACTTTAGTCTGTATTTATTTTGAGTTGTTTACTGCAAGTAGTTCTCCTTGTGAATTAGAATGCATTTGGCTTCTCATCCAGTGTCTAAGGGGCTATAAAAAGACCCAAGGCTATATGTCCTATTTTCTCTTGGAACTACCTTTCCCCCAAACTACCTTTTACTTAGGTTTGGTCCCAGTTGATGTGTTTTGCTCTGAAAACTGTCTGAAAGCTTCAGGACCAATCATAGTCCCCTGCGGGTCTCTTTGAAACTCTCATACTTAATACTTTTACATTCACACAGTATTTGGCTTGTTTCTTTGGGTGGATGGGTTTTCTGGGAAGACAGAAATTATGGCCCAATACCGGCAGGTGGGCAAGGTTTAAGGCTTGTTAAATCCTTATTTTCTTTAGTATTTATACTTTTCATAAGAACCATGGCAAGGTTGGGTACCTTAGTTTTTTCTACACATTCACACATCTATTGTCTTAAGACCCACAGAAACTCAGTCACAACACAAAACTCTGATAAGTCGCTGCTTCATTTTGTGAGACTAAATTCAATGATGTTTTCTGTGATGAAATATTTAAAAGTAGGTCAAGATTTATTCCTACTTAATGCTTCAATTTTTCTTTTACATGTTATGGCATATTAAAGTATAGCAAAATTAGAGGTGACAGTTTATATGAGTGTGATCAGTCTAAACAGGTGACAGACATATACGCCCTGCTATAATTTTGATAAACAGTAATTTTCAGCATAAATAAAATTTTAATACATTAACCAGTTCAATTCAGTTTTATTTATGTAGCATCTATTACAATAAAAATTGTCTTAGAGACCCAGAACATGAGCCCCAAGTGATTAATAAATAAACAATGGAAAGCGATAAAAAAGCCGCAATATTAAAACCAGTGACAGCTTTTGTAAAAAACACTGACTACTTATTGTTATACCTGTGCATCCCTGCAAAAACAGGCTGAAACAGCAATGCAGATTTCATTTTCCTGTGAAGAAATAATATTGTGAAATAGATAAAGTAGATAAAGTAGTTGTCCAGATAAAGTAGTTTCCCTTATTTAGGTGAAATCCAGATTCCTTTTTTAAGTGCAAGATGCAGTCATTACTAAATCTAAAAAAAAAAAAACAAAAACAAATTTCTTATTATAAAACTGCACTGACTAATCTACATCATTTCAGGGACCGACTAATGTGCTAGAAAGCATTACACCTAAAAATAAAAAAGGTTTTGAGCAGTACAAATCCAGTTGTTGTCTTTTTACACAAATCAGTCAATATTAAAAGAAAGGAAATCTTACAAATAACAAATAGGAACCTAAAACCCCACTGGTTAATACTGCTCAGTGGCCTTTTTTTTAAAAAGGCCACTTTAGATTTATTTTCTTAAAATAACACCCCAAAACCATGTTCGATTTACCAGGGGACCACATTTTGACACAACATCAGCCTATTAATGTTTATAAGAGATTACACATTGTAAACCATTTTATAAGATCCTTGTAGCTTTCAAAGACATTCAAAGTAAATTAGGTTTGTTCTGAATTTAGTTTTTAATTTGCAGTAATCTATGTGGCAATAGTGCATCAGGCTCAGTAATCTAGTCCAGTTTAAGGACCTAAGTGCTTTATCATCTTCTTTTTGCCTAATAGATCAGAACCACATCTAGAAAGGTGTTGGGTCTGAAAACTATCCATAAGGCTTCCCGATCCAAGGGTCAGCACCAATGGTTGCTTTTCAGACTGGCTTTGCATGAAGCTGGTTAGTACTATGACCAACCACAGCGACAGAAACGAGTCAGCAGGAATCCTCTTTGTGTAGAAGAATAAATTAAACTTTAGCCGTAGCCTCCTGGCAAAACAGCAAATACATCTACCTTGCAAAGGAAGGATTTGAGTGCTATCTTCTTAACAGTTTCTAAAGGAAAAGTCAGAATCTTTAACTGTCGATCCCAAAGCTGCTATTCCTCAGCTGCACCCATCTATACTTTTTACATCCAGGCTATTTTGGCTGTCATATTGTAAAGGTCTCCCAGAGACTCTCTCTACGAGGACAGACTGATGTGATTGGCTCTCCAAAGCTTTTGGGCATATTTAATGAGCTCCAATGGATTGTAGCCAGACGTACATGTGAAGCAAATTTAAATTTGCTAGCAGTATGTCTAGATTTCAAGGCTAATCTTCTTTGGTTGTCCAATTAAATTTTTCTAGATATTGTTCATTTCCTCTCTCTTTCCCTTCTACATTTAATCTTCCCAAGCAAATGTGACCATATTCAGTGTTTGGTGTCATTAAATGCTGTTTTCTCTCTCCCATAGCATGTGTCTCTCTCTGCTCTCCTTTCTGTCTTCTCTGTTCCCTCA
>JAOWBL010008208.1:0-21300 GCA_028564865.1 Zenarchopterus dispar
TCAACAGAAATAGAAAAGTTATTTATCTTGGAAAGAGCTGATTTAGCGCCAACGAGCAGGACCTCAGTTTTATCACTGTTGACTTTGAGAAAGTTGTGAGAGAACCAGGATCTGATTTCCTGTAGTCAATCAGAAAGGGGGACGGTGGGAGGGAGTGGGTGGGTTTGGTGGAGAGGTAGAGCTGGGTGTCATCTGCAAAACATTAAAAATCAAGGCCATAGTTTTGGAAAATATTGCCAAGAAGGACAAGGAATACAATAAACAGGAGAGCCCCCTGTACTGAACACCAGGGCACACAAGAGGAGAGAAGGAATGGTTGGGATGCAAATGATTTATGTTGAATGAGGAAGGGTGGGGTGCTAGAAAATCCAATGATGGCTAATCTGTCAATAAGTATGTTATGGGAAATTGTGTCAAAAACTGCACTCAAGTCAAGGAAGATATGATGGAAAGAAGTCCAGTATCAGCAGCCATAAAAAGATTATTAGTGATTGTGAAAAGAGCAGTTTCAGTACTGTAAAGTGGACAAAAGCCAGATTTAAATTGTTCATACAGATTATTGAGAGAAAGGTGATCATGGACCTGAGACGCAGCAGTTTTCTCCAAGATTTTTGAAATGATGGGGAAATTGGAAATAGGACAAAGATTATTACAATTTATAAGGGTCAGTACCAGGTTTATTGAGAATTGACTTTACTAGAGCTGACTTGAGAGAAGAATGAACAATTCCAGAGCTGAAACAGGAATGGTAGTTATTAGAGAGGTCAGAGAGTGACTGGAAGCTTTATCTAGAGAAGTGAGGAGAGGATCTAGCTGGCAAAGAGAGGACTTAGATTTATGGATGGGTTCAAATATATCAGCTGCAGAGGGAAGTTTGAAACTACATAGTGGGTGTGAGAAAAAGATTTGGAACTCCTGGAAGGATGAGGAGAATGAGGTATGAGGAGTTCATTGCTGATGAATACTGTCTATCTTTGTTGTAAAGAATGCTGCGCTTGAATTGCAAAAATCGATTTAACGAAGATGGGCAGGGAGATAGTCAGGTGGACGCAGTCTCTTACACAGTGGTTTGTTAAGCAGGCAAAATAATGCTTGTGAATTACCATAACTAAGACTGATTAAATCTGCATAGTAATTGGGTTTTGCAGTGGCGAGAGTCCTTATAGAAAAGAATGAGATTCATAAACATGTCCTCATGGCCAGCAAGACCAGTTTTCTTGTTGAGTTGTTGCAGTTGATGACCTTTGGCTTAAACTTGGCCAAGTTCAGATGTAAACCCAGGGTGCAGATTGGATAAAAGAGATGGTCCATATTTTAAGGGACTAGAGTGTCAAGCAGATTGTGAAGGCTCTTGGTTTTAATGGGAAAGCAGTTCATCAGTAGTGAATGACAGGACAATGTTGGGGAGATTTGTGATTCCAGTGACCAGTGCAATTAAATCAATGTCCTTGATGTTACAAAAAGAGATGGTCCGAGACAATTTACTTTTAGATAGTGTGATATTGACATTAAATGAAATAAGCTTGTGGTCAGATATAGGGAGATCAGTTGCAGAGCAGTGGGAGGGAGTAACACCATTGCAGCAGATGAGGTCCAAGATATGATCTCTGGAGTGGGTGAGAAAATCAATGAACTGCTGCAACCCGAAGCTGTCAGTGCAGAATAAAAAGTCCTTTGTGAAATAATTATGAGTATTGTCAATATGCACATTGAAGTTACCCAGCAGAATTATAGTCAGTGAGAGGGAGGAAATGTAAGTAAGAAAAGCAGAATATTCACTGATAAAGTCAGAATTGGACTTAGGCGGAGAGTAAATGGTCGGACATGGCCCATTCAGTTTTATGATTAAAGACTGAAATGACTGGTGAGCAGACAGAGAAACTGGTGAGACTTTTCAAGTGTCACGATAGATCATCGCGAGACCTCCCCCACAGCCAGTGACACGGGGCTCACAGATGTAAACAAACCCAGAGGGAGTTGCTTCATTTGGCTGGGAGAAGTCATTTTGTTGTTGCCAAGTTTCTGTCAAACTCAAAAAGTCAGTGATGAGATCCTGGAGGATATGTCCTTTCCCCAAAAGTTTAGTGGATGTTAAATAGTCAGAAGAGTATCTCAGAAGAGTATCTCACTGTTGTCTCTCTAAAAAGAAATGTTAGCCAACCTGGTTAGGCTAACATTTCTTTTTGGAGAAAAAGCTGGCAAAGTTCAGGCTGGGTAGTGCAGCCTGTTGGTGAGATAAGAGCTAGATGGAGTTAATGGAAGAGGAGTCATCAGTGTTGAAGCTCCACTGGGACTCACGGTGGATATATTTCTGATGAGGAATGTGAGTGATATCCAGGTAGAGCTGCAGTATTGGTGGTGGACTGATCAAGATGAAGGGAAGTTTCAGAAGCTCATCAGTGGAGTATTGGAGCAGGGCTGTTGATGACTTCAACTGGAGGAGAAAGGCAGTCCAGACGAATAAAGACCACATCAACTTGTTGTCAGCATTTTTTGCTCACCAGAGAGAACCAGAAGTCAGGTGTTGCAGAATAGGAGCCATAACATGACAGGAAGTTTAATGAAGCCACACATTCATAAGAAACTTTTGAAACTAAAATGAATGAAAGAGCGTTTGACAGGTGAGAAGAGACTGTCAAAGAAGCAAAAATTGCTATTAAATCTGATAAAATATTTTGTGAAAACAAACAATGGAGAGAAGCAGCAGAAACTCACGCCAGTGTTCACTCAGACCGTGTTATGTTTACTTGGATGGTTTGATCAAAGTCAAGGTGTACAACCATGTGGGTGTGATTGCAATAAAATATCAAGAGCATTATTATGTTAGAGGGTATAAATACACTCCTGTGGTGGCCAGAAAGGCTCTCCTGCATGTGCAAAACACAATCTCTCCATGCGCATGGCTATTTTTTGATGCTTAATTCTGCAACCACAAGTGATAAATATGTCTGTCAGAGTAATATGACTTCCTCGTGAGCATGCTTTATTATGCTCTTGACATTTGACATGAATGTGAAGCCATGCAGAGTTGCTTTGCTTCGACAAGTCGTATGAATTAATCATCGTGTCAGAGGGTGCTTGAGGAAAATGTTAGACTCTCTGTCCAAAAAATTAAGCTCAAGTAGACATGGACAATGCAACATGACAATGATCCACAATATTCCAGCTAATTCACCAAGGAATGGCTCTAAGAAAAGAAATCTGGATCAACTCAGACAAAGCAAGGATCTTAATCCTATTGAGATGCTCTGGGTTGATTTAAAACAGGCTGTGTGCGCAAGAAGCCCCTGAAACATCATACAGTCGAAAGAACTGTCCAAAGGAGTGAGAAAACCTTGTGCCTGTCAGTGTCTAAGATTGGTGTAGAAAATATCTCATTGTGGTTTCTTCAGCCGAAGAGGAAAATACTGGCTTTTGGAGCATAGGGTGTCCCATATGCACTGTATTGACAAGAGTGAATCCCGTAAATACGACAATATCACAGTCTTGGTCTTCATAGAAACATGGTTGCTCAACAAAGCCATTCATAGAACTTGAGGGTATATTCATTTGAATATACTTTTAATTGGTAATTTACACTTTTCAATATTTCTCAAATCTGGGCATCCAAACTGGAAGCCTCAGGGTGTCCTCCCCGCTGAGCTATTCTGGGCTCCTTCAGCTGGAGGAAGAGCCAGAATATGCTGGAAAGGATATAAAGTCTGGCGATTCCTGTCTGAAATCATCTTGAGATCCCAGAAGAAGAGCTGGCCAAAGTAACGCAGCATCAGGACATCTGTGCTACTTTGATTAGACTTCTGCTTCTGCAACCGCAATGCCACATAACTGGAAGTAGGTGAAAAAACATTTCCTTTTGAGTTAGTAAAATATATTTGCAGCACAGATTCTAGAACTGTTTTGTTTTCTAATCTGTCTTAATACAGTATATACAAGGGTTTTTTTTAAAGCCATGATTACATTTCTGTTACTTTCTCAATCTTCTAAGTCCTGAAAGTCTGACTGAGTCTCTGCAAGGCAAGCTTTGCATTGTCGCTGAACGTGACATACTACATCTCACCTACATGGGCAAACCAGAATTTTCTGATTTACATCCTTTGACTTGAATGTTTCTGTTGACAAAACTGTAAAATTAGATGCAATAAAGACTGGTTTACTGGATGCGCAGACAAAAGAGGAGTTTGACCTCATAAAAGTTTGCGATTGACGCCAAATAAGCTAATTCTCAAAATGCTGACGTTTACCGTTAACATGTGACATAAATTATAAAAGGTGACTGTTTTACTGGCCTAACCTTCGTGTAGTTTTGTCCTTCACTTGCTCACTCAGTTTTACGCCTAGTTTCCCTGAGAGTCTCACTCTGTGTGCCCCTCGTGGTGAAAGATTTGTTCAACAGCAGCTGTCTGAGCAAGTCAGCTGAGACTGTGCTTTAAAAGGGTTCCAGGTCATTTGATGGCGATGCCTCCCAGAGGTGCCCGGTAATAGCTCCTTTACCTTTTTTTATGGCTGGAGAGCTCTTCCTCTCTGTGGCCAGTGTAATACCGGCCCTGCACGAAGCCCATGAGGCCAGGGGGGAGAAGGAGGAAAGGAAAGTGAGATTGAATTCATGCAGCAGTGGTTTGTTACCGTGCAGAGTGAGAAAGATATTTTGTTCCAATCAATGGGGGAGTAAAATGAGTTATGAGTGAATTTGTTTTGGTTTTATTGTTATTGCTCAGGAGGAATAACTTGAGAATCAGCAGACTGTAAACTGCAGGGTCTTTGATTTACTCTGCTTTGCGTCTTTGCCAACATAGTAATTCAAAATAAGTAAATTTCTGTTCATCTTCATTGCTGGTGCTCCTTCATTGTTGGTCCTAATTGTCTCTTGGTGATGGGATATTATCATGAAATTGTCAAACAAGATAAGAGCTGCGCGCTGAAGAGCCATGTGATGATACACTGGCAGGTAAATTGCTTACCACTGAGCTGAAAACAAGACTTTATTCTCCTACAATCATGAAAGTACACTTGAGTAGATTTCAGAATACAGAGTACCAAAGGAGAGATGGTTAGTGGCATTTGGCTGAATGCTATCTCACTCAGACATTAATCTTCCTGATGGTTTTTTGGAATAAGACTGAAAACACTGAATTTTGCTCTGTTCTTTAGATGTTTCAGAAGAAACATCTTAAATTTTTTTAAAATATCACAACTGATCGAGCTGATAGACAGAGCTACATGTCATGAAACTTGTTAAAAGTGAAAAAATGAGAAATTGGTTGGAACTTTTGCACAATATTTTGTTCACCTTACATTTACCAGAAAACTCTCATTGAGTTACAAGGTTTCCCTTTTGAGAAAGACCTGGCAACTTCTAGCAATATGTTTAGATAGAATAAAGTGGGCAAATTAAGGTTTGACATGGGTACTGTGCTGTGTTCCCTCTCTACTGCCTCTGACCAAGTAGCGCTCATCATTTAGTTTCAAATGTGTGGATTAAGTCCAAATGGGGGTCACAATTAGCAATTTTTGGTGTAATCAAAGAAATTGTTGCAGGTGTAGAATAACCCATTCACTCTTGCTCTGTAGCATCTTTAGTCTACTTTAAGGTGCATTTATACTCCACTTTCATACGTTTATACATCTGTGCATTCTAAATGCTGTTTCCGTCACTGTCCTTTATACCCCTGTACATCAACATTCATATTGTTGTTTAGCAGCACATCCACCAGGGGGCAGTGATGAGTTAATCACTTATTAATAAACAGCAACTGTTTGCTGTTAATTTGAGCAAAGACCTGTTCTATAAACAAAAAATCTATATAAAGCCATATGTAGGGATGGGTTAACTGTGGAGGCCGTTGGAGAGCAGTGAAGTCAATCATGTTGAATGTTTTATTTGTGTTACATCGGAAGAAACTAAAACAGCAGCATGACTTCTGGTGGTATCGCTTTATTTTATTCCTAACATTGCATTGAGGCTTTGTGTCTTAAAAGACGTACAAAAAAATATGAACAGAATACTCTGTCCATCTCCTTATCCGTTTATAAGAGAGAGGATAAGTAGGTGTGTGAGTCAAGCCTTAGGGTGCCTGTGGTCCCAATTGGGAAGTAGTAACAGAACCACAACGGGGACAACATGAGGTCTGTGTCAGTTGGCAATAAGGAAAGTTGAAGCAAGAGTATGAGAATAATTGCAAATGCCATCCAGAAGATGAAATCAATCTTTTTTTTTTTTTCTTAGCCCATCAGAAAACCTTCAGCACAACTGTTCATTGTTTGCAGTCTCACCCATTTTCTCCCCCTCCACCTCAGATCTCTCTGGACGCTCGGAGGATCCGCCTAATGAGGCTGCCAGAGGGGAAAGCCTCCACCAGCTCCTCGTCCTCAGGGACCAGGCAGACTGTCTACGAGGTCTGTGTTTGCCCCAACGGGAGGCTTTTCCTGTCCCAGGCTGGCACCGGGTCCACCTGCCAGATCAGCAACAGTGTCTGCCTCTAGGACTCATTCAGACAATAACAAATAAGTACACTAATATACCGGAAAGAAAGACTGGCAGAAAAGACCGATGTACACAAATCACCTGCCTCTAGGACTGATTCACAGCAAACACACAGAAATATGAAGACTCCCAGAGCTGATGGACACACAATCAATACTTTATAAACACTGGCAATATTTTTTCCCCCCCTCAATTGTTTGGGACTAAACATTACAGGTTTTAACACCTTACAACACAACTAAGGCCTGAAAAGAGCTTTTATCTTCTCAAGAACACCTGACAGTGTGACTATTTATTAAAAGACCTGTGAAATATATCGTCTCGAACCTAAAAGTCAAACATAACACTGCTATTTGTTAATAGCAAACACACATACAGATGCACACAGCAGCCTAAAGACACTTCTACATACAGTATATATATATTCACACACACAGTATTTGTTCGAGACTGGGAGGAAAATCTCCGGAGATTTACTGTAAGAGACACTGATCTGTTCCCTTCCTCCCCCAAGCATTTCGGTACCAGAATCACGAGGGTGATCACCACTGGCAACATACCCTCCTTTCTGCTTTTTTTCCCCTCTATCGCCATCACCTTCACTTCCCTTGCTTTTAGCTAGCTTATTATAGCTCAGATATTTTACTTTCTTGCTGCTCATTAGGCACTAAAGCCCAAAAGGCCCAGTGTAAGCACCTGATGATGACTATTCCTAATTGGATCAAAGTCTTTGAGTCCAGAGCTTGGACACATTTGAAGTCGAATACACTGCACCGACGCAGAGAGAGCTCAGTACATTTCTTCTGAGACAACAAGCAAATAGACACTGTGCCACTTTTTCAAAATATGCACTGCAAGTATCCTCAGCCCTTTGGAAAGCATAAATAGGCGACCACACAGCAAGAACTCAACCCCACAGAGAACAACAGAGGTGTTTCAGTAGATACAGGAACTGATTAAATCCGTCTGAGCAGGATTTGTTTATTATTATTATTATTATACATGCAGACAAGGTGGCAAATTTTCCATGCAGGGAGCATTTTAGCTGGTTATCAGACTTGGCAAGCTGATGATATTGAGACTAGAATAGCCTGTATGTGCAGTAATATCTTCAGTGTGACACAATGCATTTCTTGACACGTTTGCTCTCAGCAGCCCATTTTAAAACTTGAAATGAAACTCTTGAAAAACACTCCACCCTTTTCTTCCATGGGATGTGCCTCATTTGAGATCTGCCCTGCAGCTTTGTGGAAATTTGAATTCAAATTACACCCTTGTTGTCGTATCAGACAGTTTTTACATGAGCGCTAACACCAGTAGATGTGACATCAAGGTTGCACATTATTTATAGAGAAATACTTTAATGGCAGTTTTATTCTTAAACATTCCCTAGACTGCAGTTCAACCACACAAATGTGACACCGATCCCTCTTTTAGCTACAATCATGATTCATCATGAGTCACACTGAATTGCCTCATGTAGTTTAAACACAATAAAGCAGATAGAAATTGTTGAATTAACCTAAAAAGCTAGCCTGTGGTTGACAGACCAATGAGAAACATACATCATGTTGTCTCTGGAAGTGGTTAGTTCAGCCCCTGAGCTTCACTGTCACGTCATTACTTCAGCTAATGTGGGCTGTGTGTCACTTATGTTGAAGAGTTTGTCCTTGAAGTGGAGTCTTCCACTGTTTCTGTGCTGATGTGTTCAGAAAATGTAGACAAATCACAATTGCCAACTTCCCCTTTAAGTTAAAAAAAGAAAAACATTCAAAAACGGAAAAAATTAAGCTGAGGAGTTGTATTAATGAGTCAGGATGTAAAACTGCAAAGCATTATTAGCTCATCTCCTTTTGCTGCAGTTTGAACCTGCAGGCAGAGCTCATATGTGGAGATAAGGATGGAGAGGATTGTTCTTTTTGGTTCTGGTCCTATATCCATACATATCTGGAGAATATATTTTCAGACCACAGCATTCCCAAAAAAGAACTGGAGTTGTGTTTTTATGCTTTTATCTTTCTTCTCTGCTCAGACACCCAAATATGTCCTCTCAAGCACTGGAAAATTAGTGTTTCCCGTAACAGATGCCCGTTCCACCACGATCAACTTTAATACCTTCAAAAGTTGCAGGTCTTTTGTAAAATGCCTCTAGAAACACTTCTGTTTATCTCTGTGGGAATTTTGTTTAATAATCACATGATCTTTCATAAGTGATTATTAAATAAATAATTAGGACACATAAGTGATTATTTTGCTCTTTGTTTGACTTGCATGTGGCTTTAGAGTGTTGTATGTTGTGTTTTCTTAGTCGGTTTTCTGAAGCTGAAACATATTGAGCTCTCTGGTCAACATTAAATTTGGACAAAACACAAAGCTGATCCAGATGTGCATGAATGTGCTTCTGTTGGCCTCACTCGGTCCAGGTTTCCATGATGACTTTGTTTTAGTACTGACTTCCCATAAAATGTTCAAAATTTAAAGTTAAAACCAACTTAAACTCAGATGAAAGTCACATCGACTCAACTGTGGTGTCGCGTTCGCCTTGTATCACATTTATTCAACTTCGGTCGTTCAGTTTAGCTTCTCAGTGATTCCTGAGTCCTCGGTGCAATTATTTGACACTGGAGACAAAATAAAGACATCTCTATCATTTTCTGCACAACTTTGTGCTTAAACACTCTTTCCTTGAGGACATCTATTTTCTCAGTATTTGACTTTATTGATTTGTGTTTCATATTTACTTATTTTCCGCTCATAGGCACCCCCAACTAAACATCACATTATCTCAAAAGACATTCATGCATTATCGACATCAAATAATTTTTGTTTTCTTGGATTCCTGTTGGTCTCAACTGTTGTGATATATCATGAATATGGCAACTCAATCACACCTCTGTTAAAACTCCCAGTTTCAAATATTATATTCTAATTTAGTGGCTATCTTATTTAAAATCATGTTTTATTGCTGTTGTCTGAACACTGTTTTATTCTTACAAAAAAAACCCAAAATGCTTCACTGTCCTGCAGAGTTGATATGAAATACAGTATCTTTAAAAGTTTTTTGTTTTTTTTTTAGCCCACAAATAGAAAAACAGAACGTTTAAGCTGCTCGAACATCAGCGGTGGTCACCCTTCGTGTTTCTTGCACTGGGAAATTTAAAAAAAAAAAAGAACTAAACTAAAGTGAGCCACTCTGTTGAAAGAGGGGAACTGTGCCTGTGCCTTACGTCGATGCACTCGTGGCAAGAAGAAGCACATCACACAGACTTTGTTTGGCATCAGCGAGCAACATGATCTGATTTTATTTGGTTCCATCCAACTCATGTCTCTCCTGTATGAATGCAAAGACCTTCAGCCACATCTGACTGTAAAAGAACCTGCTGGTTTGTTTGTTTTTTTTCCTCTTCATCACCTTTCGTTGCTTTCCTTTTGTAGATCTAATATTCTGTGGTACAAACGTGTGTGGTGATGCTTGACATTTCTAACGTGCGATCCTGTGGAGTTTAACGGGCAGAAGAGGACACTTACGGGTCTGACTTCAAACCACTTGGCCAAAAATCTCTGTCGTCTTCTTCATGTTACACTGCAAGATCTCTGGGTCTCTACATGACGACTTTTCCACAACTCAACAGTGCAATTAATGCAAATTTCAGGTTTAATTTAGCAGAAAACAGCTGCCAAAGATAAGGTGCCGTAGAGTACACAGAATGAGATCAAACTTCTCTGAGATTAATTTCTGTCAATTAAACAAAATAAAAATAATTCATACCCAAATTACAAGCACTAGAAGCTGCTGTAGAACTGCATTTGTTGTCCAATTTGACATATTTTCAAATTAGAGAATTTCTGAAATGGCGAGGAGCCTGCTCCAAGTTTGCTTCATGTTTTTATCAACCAGTGTTTTTATCAACCAAGGGCTCGGTAAGGAAAGTAGCTGTTACAGTTTTTAATTGTACTGGATGATGTTGAAGAGAAAAATAAAGCCATTGGAGTGATAAAAAGGGAGTAAAAAATTACAAATTAAGTTTCTTTTGTTGATTCTTTTTTTAATTCCAAATCTCCTCTTTTGTCCTGACTAAAGGTCAACACAGCGCCATTGATTATTTATTCTAATAATTGCATTCATTGGAATATATAAATGATTAATATTATTTATTAGTCAATGGCACTGGGCTAGTGTAAGATCAGCCATGTTAGGATTTGTTTTTTTTTTCTTCTTCAGTCTGGATAGGAGAGGTGAACATCTCACGCTGTGACCGGTATCTGAGATCAGCTGCTGTGGTGGGGGGAAGCCCACAGCTGCTCGCTGAGAAGTGAGAACGATAATCTTCGAAACCTTGTTTTTTCTTTTATTTGTTCCAAATAAAGGAAAGAATGCTCAACATTGTAACAAAACCTCCCAGAAGTAACTAAACAAGAATAAGACTTAAGTCCATACTTGGGGTGGGGCCTGCCATTTCACAGTGTGGAAACGCAACTGAACAGGAAGGAAAAAAAGTGGATTTAAAATATATTTTTACCTCTAAAAACCAACTATTCACTGTTGAAGATGGAATAATTTTAAATGTAAAGATGTGAAGATCTTGCAAGTTAACGCCAACAAATATTTCTTTGCATTGTGCATTTATTTATATGGTATCTTTGATTGTTTATCCTTTTACAGAGTCGGGTGAGTCTTTCTGCAGTCTCAGCTTCTCTGTTGTGTATTAAAGGACTCCCACAAATGATTCAACAGAAAAATGAACCTATCTGATGTATTTGGGGGTTTTTTTTCCTTTGGAATATATGTACACAAGAGATACACACCTTTTTATATGGTTGTAAATGTAAATAATGTACACAAAATTGTCTCGGTGTAGCAGGACGCATACACACCGACGAAGGAGAAACATTGCTCTTTTGGAAAAACGAAAGCCTTTTTTAAATATGTCAGTATGTGTTTTTATACTGAAAGGGCAAAAACAAATAAAAAAATGTCAAAGGATGTTCATTGACTTAGCATGCACAGCGATGTATCCAGTGTTGGCCTGTGGAGAACAAGCTGGTTTTGTTTTATGCCTTCTACTTTCCATCCTTGTTCCTCCTGCTGAGCTCAGATGTTCCACACGAACGCAAACCTGCCTTTCTTTTTGTTTTCTTTCTTTTGTTCTGTCGGGGCCGAGGTCTTTGCATTCTCTGCAGCTATGCTGTGTGTAAACTTGTACTGCTATGATTTTACTTTATATTTTGTTCTTCTGCTCCACTGAACGCGCTGAACGATCCTCAAAGAAACAAACGCAGACATCAAAAAGGGAAAAAAGGAGAAAAGAGCTGGTCCATGGGGTTGAGAAGAATTGTTGCTGCAGTTACTGGTTTTACCCTAAAAACTGGCAGAAAGAAATCAAATTCATACTTGAATGGTATTATCAATCCAAACAAATTTTCCTTCCCAGTCATTTCTCCTTCAGTGGAAAACCACCCAAACTTTGAAGTCAAAGTAAGAAAAACACAAAAAGGGTTGTATGGGTAAACAATTAATCTGTGTCACTGGCCACACTGCATTTCGCAAGCAATTCTCCCAACCCTTTGTGTTCATGTTGAATAATCTGTACTTCATTTTCTGGCAACACACTGGGCTTTACATTTTTCTTCATTCTTAAGTCTGAAACTGCCATTCAAGGAGTGGTTTTCAAAGATGCCAAAATAAAAAAAAGAGGTTGTTTAAATCGACTGTAGTAGTCATTGGAGTCCCTGACCAGAGGAAAAAAATTCTGCAAACCCAGGAAATCTTTCCTGAAAAATATGGTTCTACCTTACTTTGATGAAGTGACATGTGGCAAATCATCTGTTTGGCTGTGTATGGGGATATTGTTAGTGCTGAAAAAACAGCAATGCTTTAAGTGGCTCACAGTTTAAGATTATGTCCCTCCCCCTGAGCTGTAAAAACACAGTTTTTGGAAGTAAATGTGATCGAGAGGACAGGACATACGATTTTCAGGCAAGCATAGATGCTTGGCTGGTAAGTAAACGGTGTTAGAGTCAAAATATACAGTAGGCTGAAGTTTAAAGATACACAAAACAGTAAGACATAGATCACAATAAAGAGCCAAAATCCCAGTTCATTTTCTACATATTTTGGGTGAAATTAACTAACAGACCCCACCGAAGGGGAGAAGTAAATTCATGTATTTAAGATGAAGTTTCAGATGTTTATGCGACATCAGTTCCAAAAAAAAAAAAAAAATTGAGACGCTGTGTAAAATGTAAATAAAAACAGATCATATCACCGTTACCCACTCACACTCGTTTATGAATGGAGAAGTGCAACCAGAAGTGGAACAGTTGCAACAAAAAGAAAGGCCCAATAAACTCGACCTTCCATGGAAACGTAGGAAGTGGGGTGCTGGGAAAATGATGGCAGGTGCTCTGGGCTAGTGAGTCCAAATCTGACATTCTCGGCTGCGTCTGAAGGTAGGCCATTTCCCTGAGCATTGGAGGTTGGTACGATTAAAACTGTTTACAGGCGACAGTGACTTAGCATGCACGGTGGAGGCTGTGTGCAAGTTTGACTTCATGGAGTTTGGTCAAGATTTATGGAGAAATACAGACTCTTATCCATCGTACTATCAGAGATGCCTCTGATAGAGACTTGATGTAGATTTTTCTTGTTTGCTCGCTTTTTGTAAATTAATCAAAAATAAATTCAGTTTTTTTTAAGCGTTCTTATTTTACAGCATTTATTCACACGTGTTTTAAACATCACAAGAATCAGTTCACTTCAGGGAGTGCAGCAAATCTGGACTGAGCTTTTCCTCTCTATGATTCACATAATTTATACTTACTATGCACAATTAACTTATAAAAACAACAAACATGAAAGCGCCTTCAAAAATCCTAAAATTTGCCCATTGAATCTGCAACTCGACCTAATGACATGTTGAAATTCTACCTAAAGCACATCATTTAAATGGCGGAGGGATCACCTTCGGTTTTCATCAGGATGAAAAGTGCCTCAACTTTTAAATGACAATTTCATTTTTAAGATAAAAATCTGGGTTGGAGGAGACTGGCTAAATGTGCCGGAGAATTATACACCCATTTGTACTTGATGCGGCCACTCTTCCTTTCATGACACCAGCAGATCGTATCGCAGTTGATCCAAACTGAAATTGGAGCATTCGTCAGCGATACTGGATTTAATCTTCACCGAATACGGCCGTCATCAGTGTTTTATCTCGCACTTTCCCGCTGCCTCGAGTTTTCACATTTCCCTACCATCATCGCCATCTTCGGCGTGTTGTTATCCTGATGGCGGGAGCAATCATATGTGCGAAATTAGTTTCCAGAATGCTTTCTTTGTCTGAGATCAAAAGCAGACAACATGCAAATAAAAACCACTGAAACTTTCAGCTTTGAGGGGGAGAAAACACCCTGGAGCTTTTTACCAGACAATAATGAGGCTTTTAACTTCAAACACAACAGTCCAAACTGTCCTTTTCTATTATTTGAAAATGAAAAATACAGACACTTACTTAGGTACAGGAATATTTGCCTTCTAGTATCATCAGTGACTTTATCACTTTCACCGAGCCTGCATGCTGAGCCCGGTCCGGTTCAGACTTCTTGTGTTTGCTGCATTATCTGCTGAGTGAACCGGTGCCACCGCAGATTAAGCCAGTCTCGGCGCCGTCTTCATCCGGCGATGGCGAGGCCGGGCTGCAGAGTGTTTGATCTGTATTTCTGAGCGGCTCAAGGCTAGGAAAATGGCCTTCAGCGTGTTGGCTCATCAGCTGGTCTTTGCTCAGCAGTGGCTAACCTCAAAAAGAAAAAAAAATATGAATCTCAGTGGGTTGGAAAAGCGTTGGCCTCATATCCAATTTGCAGCAATTTCAAAAGGGCTGATGTCTGAATATTACACTAAGTGAAATTTAATCTGAAGGTTTTTTTCCAAAAACATTTTATTATTTCATTGTGGCTATTCATAAAACACAGACAACAGTCAGCGGCTTTCCACATCAACTATGCATTTATAAATAGCAGTTTAACAAATTTTCAACAAATCTGAGGACGTTTCAGGGTCGAGCGTCCTTTTTTACAGAGATATTTCACGTGGTAATATGCCCATTTTACCTAGCAGCAGCACTTTTAATAAAAGAGATATGATGCTTCTGCAGCCTCTTCATGCAAAGACGCCCGCTGAGAGAAGAGGTTTCTCTTGGATTATTGGAATAAGAAGCCCATAAAAACTGGGAGTGAGTTATTGACTCGATGTCTCACTGTCTCAGGGCTGAGAACAGAGTAAGTAAAGGATTTTTTCTTTTTTTCCATCTAAGAAGGGCTTCATCAAGAGGAGTGGTGTCTTTGAGGTGAAAACCCTTTACGTGACCCGTGACTATGGCAGAATGTTAAGCTTTTATTTATTGGCTCATTTGATCGGTCTTGGAAAGTTTTTGTGTCGTAAAATGAATCATCAGCTCTGCCACGGAGATGTCATAATATTTGGGATTACATGTAAAAAGAAACTTTAATGAATGAAGTTGTTTAGAGTATTTAAACTAAATAGAGGTATTAAAATAGCATCACTGTGCTTTCAGGTAATATACCAGCGAAATTAGATAGATGTCACCAGCACTTGCTAGGTCAAATATAACAAATCAGAGAGCTTCAGTTCTGCCATCATAAATGCAATAAATGTATTCTCAAAATGTTATAAAACTATGTCTTTCCTGGGAGCTGGATGTAAATCTTTGTTAATGAGAGCACATTTTTAATATTTCTGAAGATTTCTGATTCTGGTGCAGCAGATGTAAAATTGATTGGATATAAAAGACGATGATCATAACATCGGTCTTCTGATTGTTTAGAAAGTCCTGGACGATTCCTCTGTCTCATCAGCCATAAAATGTTTTTTCTTTATTGAACTCTAGATGATCCAAACATGGAAGAAACAAGCTGGTAGTTTGATGGCATACACACCTTACTTCATTGACAAAAGGTTCGCTGTTTTAGCTAGCTCATGCTAACCATTGATGTTAACTAATGTTACCTAACATTCGTTAGTTTTGTACATTAGTACTGAAACAACATTTCAAATGAAGACTGCCGGTTCAGCTACCAGCTGAACGGCCACAACTAGCCATTCCAGGTGAACCTGGAATCCTTCCAGGTTGAACTTCCGGTCCGGACTGGAAGCTTCTCAGGTTGAAGACAGCTTTAATAGAGCAGCAGTTACCCGAACTAGAGACCGATGAGCTATCGGCCCTGTGGCTCGCCATCCTCCAGCCAGCATCGGTAGTTACAATGGTTTGTTATTACCGCTACAAGCCTTTTGTCAGACACTGTTTTGTGAGCTGCTGTTTTGGACTCGAGTTTGGCCTTTGACCGTCACCTTCTTGTGCTTTTAGAGCCAGAACTAACCGTATTTGTCCAAGAGCGTGGAGCGTGGCGCTGGAGACTGACACTTGAAACCTAAAAATGTGCATTTTGAGAACTGACTGATATTTGATTGTTAAATAATTTTCAAAATGCCACCCAGGACGCGGATCACTGAAACTCTTTATTAGTGACAGTGAACCACAACATCCAACTTTTCTATGCAGATTTATATATGGTAGGGTTAGCATGACTTCATTATTATTTATTTCTTAAATGGGCATGCGATCAAAGTCAAGTAGCCTTTAATGAATTGATGATTTATGTACCATTCAGACTAGACTAAAATCACTTCTGGACATGGCGTAAATCCAAAAAATTACACCCCTACGTCTGTGTTTAGTTCAGCGCAGTCACGCTGGATAAGTGAAGTCTGTCTTTTACTGAAATTTACAGACCATTATTTCCATAAGTGACGTTTTATTAAACAGTTAACTTTTATTTGACAAACTTTGACTACTGAGTTAGATCTCAGTAACCTACATGTCACTTTTTGACAAGGGACGAAATCGGAAATGGTGTATCAGCTTCTGTGTTTAGGTTGCCATGGTAACAGTAAACTTAACAGTAAACATAACCAAGGCTTTTGTTGAAGCCTAACGGTATTGTAGTGCAAAAAAAGGCTCTGAACTTGATGAAAGATAAATGCTACTTACTGCGTGATGCAGTGACTCATATCATCATCTCGTTGTTGCTCTTCTCCTGATCTGTTTTACGTGTGTTAAGTTTCCACACAAAGTTTAATGTTCATAAATTTCTTTATGTTCATCAGCCAAAAATATCAGATTACGGCACAGTATGTGGTGGATAAAGGTTAAAGTCATAATAATACCACACTATGTACCATATATGTTATGATTATGCCAGGACAGAGGCAGAAGAGGTGGCGACAGGATTTTTTTTTTCTTCCATTTCTTTTATTTTTTAAGATTCCTGCTCATGCATGACCTTTTACCCTCTGTGAGCTCCAAGGTGCCTTAATTTTCCTCTGTCTGTTTTGGGTCTTGCACTTACTGGCTTATTTTTTCTCACCAACAACACTCACATGAATAACATATTTTACAGTAGTTACATAAAACAATTCATTCACTTAGTGGAAGAAAAATTCTATTCATGCACTGCTAAACAGCAGCATCATTTAGAGATCTGACATCTGTTAAAAGGACATTGCTGCACTTTTTCCTTTCATACTTTTGTGACCTGTGAAGGGCATCTTTGTCCTGAATTTTGAATTTTTCACTCTAGTCTTTATTCAGTCCTTGTGTTTACCCACTTCCCTCCCATAATTAGGCCTACCCACTACAGCGCAGAGATAGATGGAGGGGGTGGATTTAATTCAGAGGCAAAAAAGGAACTGGAAGTGATGCCAGGTTTTTCTAATAAATTATGTGTTATAGTTGTACTATATCACATAATATTAATCAGTATTATCATGCTGATAATACTGATTAATATTTGTTCACAAGTTATTGATATTCTTTTCTTCAGGGTCAGTAATGGTATAATGTTTAATAAATTACAGCTTGGTTTGAAATAAGGGGAGTTTGTGTGGTGTTTTCAGGCAGTTTTGGAATAGATGAGGATGTGTGACTGAACTGTGACACCAGCGTTTTGGGGGGTTTTTTGTTCATTTTTTTTTCTTACGGAAAGCATCTCTGTACTTGCTGCAGAAATGAACGTCATCTCCCCTGGTCTTTCTCTGGACGTGCAACCTCATATGATCAGTGGCTGTGGAAATGTTTGGATTTTCTTTGAGCAGTCATCTTTAAATGTTCCACTGACCCAGCACTAAAATAAACTTCAAAAAACATCTCCAATTCATGATGCACAATGTAATATCACTTTTATGCAGTTATCTATGGTCCTGGTTGCTTTTCTTTAATAGTTTGCAACAGCACATCAATAACTAAATGTAATTGGCTTTAGATTACTTTTTTCAACTCAATCACAAACATCGACTCATTTCTTTTGTTCTTATTCTATATTTAAGTTGTATTGCTTTGAACTTTCTGCCATACTCTATTTTGAATGAAGTTTTATAATATTCTCACTTTTTCCAACATAAAAATCTCTTTTGGGTCATGTTTCTTCCTTCAGCCAAATAAATGCAAGAGCTCATTAAGATCCATCAGCCCTTCTAATTGTGGGCTGATGCTCATATTTAAATATAGTGATAATATCTTTTTAATGAAAGTTACATATATTTATTTTTTATTAGTCACTCCACAAGATTACACAACTGGAATGTTCATTTACTGCATTAAATGGATTTGTGTTTTTTTTTCCTCTTTAGTGAAGAACAGGTGCAGTCTTAGTCGTCGTCTTTCTGAAGTAAATTCCCACCTGTCTCCATATCCTCAGGTCTGTATATACATGTGAAAAGTGAGATGGCATGACTGTGGTTTCTCTTGGAGCCAGTTTCACACAACATACTTTCTTGTGGATTTTTTTTTTTTTTTTTAATGATGTGGGTTGTCTCCTCCTACCTGAAAAAAGTAGCTGTTCTGTTAGGAAAAGGTTGACAGGAGAAGAAGAAGGGAAAAAAAACTCATTTTGGCTCAATGAAATCAAATCATTCATGTGTAGTTTAGAGGCATTGCCTTACAGAGTTCAGATCTCTACCTTATACAGAGTATTTGACATAATGAAAAGACGCGAGACGCAGCGGGAGGTGTGCGGTTCCTGTTGTGGTCTAATTAACTGCAGGTGGTGAGTGATCAAATGAAGACCCACCACCTTCGTCACAGACGGGGGACAACTGCAGTTTGGAATTGCTGCCAGTTATCTGGCAGCAAAACAGTTGCTTTAAGCTTGACGCCATTTTTAACAGTTCACCACCAGAGCGGGGACTGGAAGTGTGATGTAAACTCCAAGGTCGGCTTTGCTCAGCTGGTGTCTGTGTTGAGCTGAATCCTGGGAGCGGCAAAAGCACAAGTTTTGCCAAGTAACAGCTGTGCAATAAGCTTAAACACACTGATAGACTCACATCCATATAAGTGGAGACGGAGATGAGCCAGTTTAAAAAAAAAAATACAAAAAAAAACAATCTTTGATAAATTTGTTTTTTCAGGATGCTTTATACATGGGGAGCATGCTGCTTAAAGCAAAATTTTAGATTAGTCCAAACATGTGGTGGCCCTCAAATCATTTATCTTGTCAGACCAATAATTATCTAATGTTATGATCCCGAGCGTTGTGTAGAAACACTTTCAGATCATCTCTGTTCCATCTGCCTACCACCTGGCTTCAGAGGGTCCATATCATGATGTCAGTAAACTGGTATTTAGTTTATTGAATTTCCTGTTAATATATTAAAACTTACAGATCAGATGTAGGATCAGAAAATGACCCAGAGGCCCCCACCTCACCCCCAACCCCACACCAACAGTTGCTTATCACACCATCTTTGCACATAGGTTAGCACCACAACCAACTCAGAACAACGAACAAGGTGACGTAGTCAGAGCGACAGAAGCAAGTAAATGGAAGAGTGTGTTATTTAGAAGAGTAAATTAAACTTTTACCACAGCATGTCAACAAAACAGCACCATCTAATTTACAAAGGAATTATTTGACTGTTGTCTTCTGTTCAGTTTTTGAAGAAAATGCCTGAATCTTTGACTGGCAATCCCAGAGAGGATTCAAACAGCTGCTATTCCTCAACTGTGACCAGTTACACTTTTTACATCCAGATTATGTCTCCGCTCTGTTGTCAACATGGTAAGCCCGCCCAGAGACCTTTTTCTACAAGAAAAGACGGATTTGATTGGCTCCCTATGAGTTCTAGGAATAAGTAATGAGCTCCAAAGGATGGTAGCTAGATATACCCATCCATCCATCCATTTTCTATACCCGCTGAATCCATTACTGGGTCACGGGGGGTCTGCTGGAGCTAATCCCAGTCCATTGCAGGTGAAAGGTAAGGGTACAACCTGGACAGGTCACCAGTCCATCACAGGGCCACATACATAGACGAACAACCACATACACTCACACCTATGGACAATTTAGAGTTCTCAATCAACCTTACATACATGTTTTTGGACTGTAGGAGAAAACCAGTCTTGTATGTCTTGTTTAAATAGTTCCAACACTGTCCTTTCAGTAAGGCATTACATTTGAAAACAGGATTTAACATCTGTTTAAGGTTCCAAATACCATTCTTTTGTAATCACACTAACACATTTCACTATGTGCACTGTGATCTTATACGCACAGTGTGCTTATGGGTAATGCCCAGATTTAAAACACTTGACTCACTCTTATAATTTCTTTATTGTCATTGCACACTTCTATACAACAAAATTCTCTTTGACAGCAGTATTTTTCACTCCAGCATGTCAAATAAAGACATCATAAGACATAAGCAGCTGCATCATAAGCAGCTGAATCAAAAGGACATTAATTTATGAACTATTAAACTGACTATTACTAAGTTGGATGAAATAGTGCTGTTGTGTTTACTTGAGCTGGGTAGTGTAGATATTTAAATAAATAAAGAGCTTGAATAGAGTACAAAGCAAATGATATTGGTGAACTTCCTTCTTCAGCAGCTTCGCTCGTGTTACATGTCGATCCTAGGTTCCAGTCGAAATGAGTCCAGTTTTCCTTTTCTTTAAACCTTTTTATGAGATTTGGATTGGGCTGGCACTGAAGACAAACCGCATCCTCTTTTTAATTTTAAACATTACAAATGACTGCGTTTCCATTTCATTTCAGAGAATACTTTCTTACATTTAGGAAACATAGTCAAGTTCACATCCCAAATATCTGGAAAAACCAGCCATCCTGGTTGTCTCGTGTAAAAACTGCATATTTTTTAACAGCAGAGAAGAGAAAATGACCAAGAGATCAAGAAAAAAGTAAATCTTGGATATTACTGTAAAACTAAAAGTAACTGAAAGTTACTAAAGCTCCGTTGTGCTGCCTGAAACACCATGAATACAACGTTTTTGTTGGTTCAAACACATTGTTACCAAACATTCCTCAACATTTGCGAGAGGCTGCATTCCTCATGCATTTGTGAGAAGCTGCTCACATTCTCTGCGCCAGCATTTAGGAGACAGAATGATTAATGTGTAACAGTGTAAAACAGTACACTGTGTGGGTTCATAGTAATGAAGAATATTCTTCCTAGTTTAATAGGGTTTTAATCAAGACTGGGACTTTACATCGCTGAGGAATAAGACATATCAAATCTGGGAGTTGGAAGGATCAAGTCGTAATTGTTGGGGGAGGAGGGTGTTCCTAAGGTAGCCAATATGACATGCCTCCAAACGGAAATATGGACGACAAAGGATCCTCCTCAGAACAAAAAATAAAATAATCAGCGTGGGGATTCTGAAGTGAATGTACGTCACACAACCTCTTAAATGGAAGAATCTGTAGAAACAATAATGTGCAGAAAT
>JAOWBL010008286.1:0-42738 GCA_028564865.1 Zenarchopterus dispar
ATATGTATATGACAGTTATGAGTCACTAGTCATAAACAAAAAGTTCTGTTCAGTTTTAGTGATGACTCAGCTCTGCAGCCTGTTTGGAACAGAGCTGCTGCCTGTCAGCCTGCCATCTGTGGACATTTGAAAGTTTTGACTGATATACAAACAACAAAAAACACATGACTAATAGTCACTTGCATGAAACCTGCTGATTCCAACAACAAAATTCAATCAAAGTTTTACAGTTGCATCTTGCGGGGCCATTGTTGCTGCATTCAGACTGTAGCACCAAATGAGTCAGTTATGATAGGATTAAAGAAAAAAGAAGTCAGAGCGCTGAACCCCTTTTTTGTTTTAATATGATGTACAATAATTATACAACATGATATGTGAGACGGATTCCACACCCTCAAATGTATCGTGTCAATTCATCTCCGAACCAGGAAACAAGAAATCAAAATCTGCAACCGAGAGCGTAATTGTTCTTCTTGAGTACACTTTTCTTTTCTGGCTATCAGTTCTAAAACAATCTTTATTTTTGAACCGTCCTTCTCAGTTTTCTTTTTGTAGTGGCAATTTTGTTTTGAGGTTGAAATCAGCGTGATGTCTATCTACAGCAGGGAAGTGGGACATAGTAGAGATCTAGTAGCTCATTGGCTACTGAAAGAGTCAGCACTTTAAGTGGATGTAAGAGCACCAAAAACTTGCTTGTCAGGGTCGTGAACTACCAGCAAACAGAAGTAAGTTATTGATGTCTCTTGTTAATGACAAAGAATAGCAATTTTATAAATAAAGAAGGGACACATATTAACAACTTACCCCCACTTGCTGTTTCTCTTGTTATTTTTGGCACTCTGACGCCTACGTAAGGCGCTGAGTAATTCAATAGCTATTGTGCTGCAAGATCTAAGGTATGTTCATCTTCCTGGCGCAGACTGATGTGGCACCAATTTTACACTCCAAACAATTTGACACTGGCCGCAGATTCTGAGTTTTGGTTCTCAGATTTTGGATTTTGAGTCTCAGATTTTGAGGTTTACTTTAAAATAGATTTGGTGATGAACTGACACCATACAAATGCATGCATTTGGTAAAATCTAAAACCAGAGAATGTTTAGACAGTAGGAAACATGCAGTTAAAACAAAACCTGCTTTATTTGCCCAATTGTGGATAGTATGAACCCAAGGGATGTGTTATCTCATATTCTGTAATATTTACTGTCAATATTTATCAATTTCTGCAATAAAAAGCCTGCAAAATATTTTGAGAAAATATGGCTGGCATGGAGGTAATTTGCACTCTGTCAGTCTAAGGCAGCTGCAATTGATTTGTTAGGATGTGTATCTTAATGTTCACACTAAAAGTAGGGCCTGCATGTTTTAATATCTCACCAGTTGACAGTCTTCCAGAGAGTTGACAAGCTGAGCGTTTTGGCAGGAGAGGATGGAGCCCGCCAGGTTGAGCATCACACACACTGCCGACAGCAGCATGAAGAACGTGATCTGTAACACAGAAACAGGAGCGAGGGGAAATGAGAAATTAAAGAGAAAGAGAGAGAGCGAGAGAGGTTGTATAAGTCATAAATGGAGCCACTTTTTCCTGCCAACACCAGTTCAGCACTTACAGCCTTCTGATACTGTGACTCGAAGTGACTGTAATACAAGAGGGACACTGTATTTTTGTAATCAATCGTCTCTCAAAGAAATTTCAGCAGATGCATAAAGAGGAAACAGGTGCTGATGTCAAGAGCAATCAATAAACTCTTCTTCTCCTGACCTCCAGATTCTGAAGTTGAGAGAAATAAGACAATCTTTTCACACTAAGAAACTAGAAACAACTTATTGACGGTTGGGTGCCGTATACCCACAGAGAACTTTTTCTGTCTTAGACAACATCAGAACACTTGTGAAGCACCTAATGGCTTTCAGTCAGAATAACACACACACACACACACACACACACACACACACACACACACACACACACACACACACACACACACAGAGCTGAGCTGACATCCCCTCTGCCCAATTTCCTCCCAGTTAAGGCTTCTTTTTATTTCCTATTTGACAGCTCTGTGGATGCCCTGTTAGCAGAAATATGGTTACTATTCCTGGCGCTTTACAGGTCAAGCAGAATAGAAAGAGTTTTGATTTTATTAACAAGAAAAAACCAAAAACAGGAAACCAGGCTGCCATATTCCAGACCTGATGAACCTGATCATCGCAGCAGAGTTTCACAAATCCATGATCAATTCACCGAAGTTTGCTTCTGCAAAGCTGTTGTGACATTGGTGATGAAGGACATAGAGGGTATGAGCAGGAGGAGTTGGGAACATACATAAACAGATGGAGAGGAGGAGAGATGAATGAGGGGAGGGAGAAGGGAAGGAACTGATGATGGCATGTAATAAACAGATGGAGTGATAAGTTTAAATGTGTTTTTTTTTATCACAGCAGCATGGAAAGATTGAGTGGTTGATGCGTGAGCTTGAGAAGGATCTGGATGCTGGAAAGAAAAAAATAGAAGAGGAGATGCAGTTAAAAGCAAAAGAAACTAGACGATAGATAATTAGACAGCAGCAGACTTGAGGAACAAGTCTAAGCAGCCCCACAGGGCATCGGTGTCAATGACGTGTGTGTATTTTTAATCAACTGGTATTTCATTTGAAAGTGATTCAAAGCCATCTGGTTCCCTGGTTGAGATTTATCAGCTGCACTAGAACAAAATCCAGGAGCAGGACTGAACAGTTTGGCTCAGAAAGACACAACAGTAAAGGCAACATTAAAAGATCTCCATCAGGAACTTCACACAGTATCCTAAACATAATGTAGATGTGGATGACAGTCTCAATGTTGAGCAACAAACTCATTTTATTTCAATTATCTGTGAAGTTGTATGGCTCACATATTTGGGTAACACGGGACATTAAAAATGAAAAACTTTGAGATTCTTTCGATACATGCATGCATCACAGACATTAACATTATAAAACACGTTTAATGGAAACACCTGGTGAGATTTTACATTAAAAAAGTAATCGATTTCCTCAAACTGCAGCAACATATTCAGTTCAGTTCAGTTTTATTTATACAATGTCTATTAAATTACAGATTATCTTTATGTTCTTTTTAGAGATCCATAGTGTGACTCCCAAGCAAATATTTAAAAAAAAAAACAATGGTAAGTTAAAAAAAAAACAACTAAATACTGCTTTTGCTGATGTAGTACTAGTTTTGTTTGTTTGAATGAGCAACGTTTTCCATCCAAATCTCCAGGTTTAATTGAATTTTCAGAAAATCTGAGAAAAAAGACCTTATGATGGGGTCTTCCAGACTACTCTCGTGAATTAAATTATTAAGAGTTGCTTTACTGACTAGCAATACATATAACACCAACTGTCCTGACAGTTCTGGCTCAGTGGTTTAATTAAAACAAATCCAGTCAAACGTCAAATGTAGAAAACCAAATGAATGAGTGAGTGGATTACCAGGATAGAGAGCATCATAACATGCAGCCATGTCTAGAAGAGTTCTGGTCAGAACCCTGTAGGCTTTGGTAAGTCATGTGATTTCCTTAATGTCATTATTTATTCACAGTTCCTGTTTCCATTGCACTTATTCTCACTTACAAGTTACATAACACCTTAACTGGAGTAATTTTTTAAATTACTCCAGTCAGTCAACCTCTGTCCACGAGGACTTCAAATGTTTTGTCTTTCTACACTTTGATCTCATCTCTCTCCATTTATTGGATATAGAGACATTGGTGGACATGAACATAACTTAATCAGTGTTGACTTTGGTCTTACACTAAACGGTGAACAGGTGAACATTTCAAAGATGTTTCCAAGTAATAAAACACACAACACAGCTTAGAAAATAGTGCCTCTGGTAAATGGATTACTCAGCCATATTTGACACAGAAAGCAGTTATTTCCTGCAAAATTAAAGTTCAAAATCTTGAACGTTGTACTGTTTCTCAGATGTGTCTCAGTATGCTCACATGCACATATGTTAAATGCACACCTTCAGCTCACCTACATAACACCAGCTACCGGATTGACACAAATGAGATGAAAACACAAATAGCTTCAATACATGGTAAATTGCAGCCATTAGTTAGGCGCGGTGACATTATAGCGTAATATTTATTGCACATGAAAAAAAAGGCTGAGACAGACAGAGGTTGTGCAGAATCTGATAAATCATCACCTCGCCGAAACATATGTTTGGTGTTATCGATTAGACGTTTCTGTAAATCACCGATATGATCGATTTTCTGAGTGTCTGTGTACTGGGCTAACATTTGTCACCCTGACTGATGGGATCTGCCTGATACTTGGTAATGTACCCATTCAAACCAATGAACTGAGTTTCTTGCATGCACGGATTCATATTTTGAATGTCATTTCTTGAGAAATTTATGCAAGATCAATACATCGGAAAATATAAAACATTTTGGAGTACCGTCTTGGGTTTGTTTCTGTTCACACGGGATGTGCAAAGTAATACTTAGAAAGAAACCTAGTTTGATATATTTGTGGAAGACTGAGATGTTTGGCAGTAAAGTTTTGCAGAGTGCTGTTTCACAAGTGTCAACAGCGAGCACAAAGCATCCTCATTAGTCCACCAGGGGATGCAGAGGCATTTAACTTGAATAATACTGACAATAACTATCACAACGAGGTTATTGCGATGCCCAATGCAGACGTAGTAAAAACTCCCTCCCCGAGAAACATGCCACAAGCTCCGCTTTAATAAAACCTTTCAAGGTTTGCCTTTTTGCCTGCTGAGCAAATCACATTCAGTGCTGAGCCTCAAACAAAAACCAGCTGCATTTCTAACAGGGGAAGAAAAAAACACTTTATCAAAGCTCCAACTGACTTCTGGAGAGCCATAATATCATGCTGCTTTAATAATATGCTAAATTTTTAATTGTGTGTAACTAAATAATTGGCTTTGAAGTCTTGGTTAGAGCTTACAAGTACCTTTATTTGGAATCTATAGTTACACAGCAAAAGACCACAACAAACAGCTTTTACAGATGGTTCAGACAGTTACTGTACATCCCACAATTGTGTTTTTATGAATGAATTGTAAAACTACAAACAATAAATCCTTCTGACTTGCGGTCTCCAGGCCTTCATGACCAGGGTGTCACCTGAGCACCCCAATGTTTTCTCCCCTGCTGAGCTGCTTGACATGCCTGGACCCACACAAATGCCTTCTCATTAGCATGCGGGATCACATAGCACCATTTAGCAGCTAGTCATTAATTACTGCTGGGCTGTCTGCTGCATGCCAAAGAGGAAAAACACACACACACACACACACACACATTAACAAAAAGCCAAGCACACGACTCTTGGTTGCTGTAGCAGCCATGGTAGATTTACTCTGCGTGTCATCAGCACATCGTTTTGCACTCACTGCTGAAGACAGTACACCGTAATACAATCACCATCCATCTCCAAGACACACAGAGATTACAGAGGGAAACCCAAGGTTCAGGTGTGCCACTCTAATTACCCATAACTGTCACCGAGGTTAGAATCGTTTGCTTGTGGGTTTATCTCTTTTTCTGCTGTGCCCAGCTTCATCTTCAAACTGCAAAGATTAGTCATGGGGTTTTGGATGTGTGAATGAAAACACACAGATAAGAGGCAGGCTACATCCAAGACACCATGAGTGTTAAGTCTCCTGAATTTTCTTTTTTTTTTTTTTTTAATAACAGGTGACTTGGTTTTTTTAAATACCTCTGTCTACTGTCTTCAAAGATGATGTTTGTGAAAGCTGCTTGATGTTAACTAATAACTACAGGCACAAAAACCTGTTTTCCACAAGTATCCTGAACATTAGGCACTTGGATACTGACAGTTATATATTTATACATATTTTTCTTAACCAGTTTTACATGACTGCTTTTACAGATTGGACCAAGCAAGACTGAAAAATTTTTACAACTGTGAGGGGTTTCCAGAAACAAAACCAGGATTCTGGAGAGAGTGTGACAAACGCAGCTTAAACATGTCAAATATGACCAACCCTCGATGTACATTATGAATCAGTAAAACAGAAAAAAAACAATGCTCTGTCACTAATTTTACCTTCTGTTCAAAGACATGGAAGTTTCCTTTTTTCTGTAATTCTTGAACTGGACATTAAGTTTAGTTTAAGTGAAGAAAAAAGGCATTCAAGCCATTCAGACAAAGATGTTTCCATTTGTTTTCTTCCATTTCCTGTTGATGGTGTTACACACATAAAGTGTCATGAAAACATTGCTAGAAATTTCCCAACGTTGCACCATAGTGTGTGTAAGAAGAGCTGGACAAACACCCTGTGACATCACCCACGAGTTTTTGGAAGAGTGGTTTTAAGCCTCTTTTTCATCATACTGTTCGGTGCCATGTTGCAAATGGGAAGGACAAAGGTGCCTGGGAAGCCGGCCACTGATCCTCAGTGGTTCGTGTTTCCACTTGTACCTCCAAGTGGAGGAGCTCTTCATTTGAGAACATAGCCCATGTCTCATGTGAATGTAAAAAATATAAAAGGCATATTTGGAAACTGTTTACAGTACTTGAGACCATTTCGTTGGGTGTCTAAAGTGAATGTCACTTCAAAAGGGTCTGAGAAAAACAAAATCCCGTCATTTTGTTTGTTGCCAGTTGGGTCTGAAAATGTTATTCAGTAAGCAGATACATTTGTAGGCTACTGCAGCATGACAAACAGATCAGAGTGGGATTATCTGGCCTCCACATCTTTATCTACTCCCACATTTAACTTCAAAGTACATACGTCGTGAGTGGGGAGTCACATTTCTGTTGCACTCGCTTTTCTGCTTTCCTATCAACAGCAACTCCTCATTAGAAGTTACATAACTCGGCTAGTTTCAGAAACATATGAGCTATCGATGCTCCAACAAGATTTGTTTTCAACTGTTTCACATCCAGATTAGAAAATCTGACATCATTTTGGGTTGAAGAGTTTGGATATTTTCTGTTACTGTTATCAATGAAAGCAGCTATTAGAAGAGCAACGGCAGTTGAACGTTACAAAAACAGACCTTGATGCTCACGTAAGCAGTGATTTTTAACACTGGCCTCTACAAACCAGTGAGTGACAAAGAAAGCTCAGATTTTATATAGTTGATATGCAATGGAGAGATTACGGGATGATTTTTCACCGGAGCATCACCTCCACCAACTGGCTCTTATGTTACTTCAGATTTTGGTGCGGTGTTATAGCAACCGCGGTCAGTTTGATGTATGAGGGATAAAGAGAGGATGCCTAAAAGAGAGATCAGTATCAGGGGAAATTTAAATTTGAGCAAAGTATTTGAGAATAAAATTGCCAAAAATATATTCACATCAATTTGTGTGCTGGTGTGGGGGTTCAGGCAAGGTTTCATATTACTGTAACACATTTCAAAGATGCTCTTTATGATCAAATTCTTGCAGCAACTGGACAAATAAAAGAATAAGACACTCATCGGAAAAGAGGAGTTAAATGAGCCACTTGACTCCACTCCACTCCCTAAACAATTTGCCACAAAAAGAGCTTCAAATACATGTAAAAGGAAGCACTTGTACTACGTCTCTAGTATTTTGACCAAAACATGTCACTGACATTTCATGAAAAACATGAGGAAATTGCGTAAACATGTGAAAAAAGGGCTGCATATATCTCAAACAGGGTCCCTTTCCTTACAGTTTGGCACATTCATCGATGTTTTTAACGCCTACCAGAGTGAAGAAATTAAAAAACAGGGAGGCTTTTTGTGTTTCTACCTGCCACCATAATTTCTCCAATACATTTCAATTTGCTACTGCTAGGTTTCACTAAATCTGCCACAATGAATTTTAAAAAGAAAAAACATTTTGAGAATGATGTTATTTTACGTTATTTTTATGTTATTTCACTCTAGTGAGGAGTTAGATGAGAGGCAACAAATGAAATTTGGTTTATTTAGGGAACTTTTCACATTTGCTACCTATGATACAATCAGTTTTACCATCTTACTTGTATCCAATGTTCTGCTAAAACAAACTAATAGGATAGTTATTTGTAGACTTAACAGCTGACAAACTTATGAGTGGCACTGGCTTTCTGGCCTTTTTTGAGAATTTAATTTCAGGAACACGAAAAAAAAAAAAGAAAAGAATCAACAGCAAAATATCTGATTGCACATCTGGACTTCAAATACATCACAGTTTAATATTCTCAGGATACCTCCTTGTGTCTGCTTCCTCCAGCTTGAAAATAAACAAGCTCATTCATCGCCTCTGTGTATTTGAAGAAGCAGAGGTCAGAGATAAGATCTCAGACTGGAAACTGGATAACGAAACAGCGAATTGTTATTCTGTTGAACAATAAGATAAATAAGGATTTTTAATAAATATAAAAAAGAGGAAAACTGAAATTCACATGCCAATAACTGACAATTTCAGTACTATCTTCGACAGAAATTGATTTATATTTTATGGATGGAAGTTTATAATGAGACATGCATGCAAAAAATATGTTCAGATAGATAGATAGATAGATAGATAGATAGATAGATAGACAGACTTGTTCTGAGAAGTCCATCTAGCCATCCATCTTGCTCTGGGCAAAGAGGCCCAGAGCTTCCTCTCCCTCCAAGAGCTCTTCAGGGGAACACTGAGGTGTTCTCAAGTCAGCCGAGATAAACAATTTCTCCAGCATGTCCTGGGTAGGCCCAAGAGTCTTCTCAATCGTTGGACATGCCCTATCCAGGTCGCATCCTAACCAGATACCCAAACAACCTCAACCCTCTGACCTTAACCCTCTCAATGTAGAAGAGCAGCAACTGTCCTCTGAGTCCTTCCGAATCGTGGAGTTTATCAGGTCTCTAAGGGAAAGTTCACTAATCCTGAAATGGAAACTAATTTTACCTTGCTGAGAGCCATCATCGGGCCTAACAAGTCAATTAAAGGTAAACAAGTTAATCAGGTTTAAAACTTAACAAGATGAAATGTACAAACTGTTGATAAGCAACTCAGCGTTAATGTTTAAAACTGTATAATTTTAATTCCTTGGGCTTGTGTTTAGTTTTCAAAACGTAACAACATAATTGCAAATATAATGGTTATTGTACATTGGCTGTTCAAGTTATTATATTTCTCCATGGAGGCATCATAGGGGGAGTAAATGTACTCAAATGGGGGGAAAAAAATACAATCAAAAAGGAAAAAAAATACAGGCAACAGTGGGGCACACTAATATGGAGATGCATAAAATAACCTTGTGGAAAACAACCTACAAGTACGTTTCAGTTCCACAGATTATCTGCTTTTGCTTCACTGAGCAAAGCAAATGATGAAATTCCAACACTCATCAGCTCATCATTGATGCATCCAAAAGTACAAACCATAACATGTTAACCAATTTACTGTACACCTCATTCTCACATGGCTTACAGCTTCTAACGTGCATGTGGTGCATTTTTAGCAGGCACCGGGGCTTACGCCAGCTAAAAATGCAGGCATATGCTATAAAACCCACAATCAATAACCTATTTAATGTAGAGCTAAAATGATTTCAATCACATTTGTTACGTAAAATCCTGTCTTGAAATAAATGAAAATAAAAATGTTTGAAAAAATATTTAAAATGTCAGAATTTACATCAGATTTAAATAAATAAGAAGTGAGCACCCCCTTTCAGCTCTTTCAATTGGTTTTCTGCATGACATATGTATAAATCTGAGGAAACGTGAAGATGAAAATTTGGGGGACAATGCAACTAAAGACTGGTGATCTAGACCAGACGGGAACTGCCAGAATTTAGAAACTGAAACACTGTTTGCATCCTCCGACTGCAGCACAAATTAGTATTTAGTCTGAAGCAGCACTGCGACACAACACAATTTATTTTCAATTATCCCAGAGCCACCAGAGATGGAAGCAACGTTGTTTTGTTTGTGTTGCCGCTCAGCAGATCACACACAGCCTCTGATACAGTTTCTTTCTGACGCTGAATATCAATCCTCCATCCCTTGCAGGGCTCAGACACATCTGTGCAAAAACAGCTCTCAAAAGACAATAAGAGATCATCTCTGAATGTTGATTTAGAGGAAACGCATTTGTTCGGATTATACTCTGGATAGTCAAGATCTGCTAAACTCTTCTGCTTTGCAGCAATGCGTAAAAGTGGAATACCACACAGCCCTAGGGTTCATCGACACTCGGGAAGGAAAACAAAGAGTTTCTCTCCATGTTGCTCTGATTGACTTTAAAAGCATAAATGAAAGAAAATATGGAGCCGAAACAGCTGGTCCTCGTTGGTGCACACTGTTAACTGAGGTCAGCGTCTGCTCTCTGCTCTGATGAGGTGTGTATTTGTGTACGCAAGTGAGCAGAGGAAGTGGGAGTGTGTGTATGTGTCAGGACTTCATCGTGAGGTTTATGTGTGATGGAAGTTGAGTGAACCTGACTTTAGTGCCGGCCTAAATAAACAGTGAAGGTGCTGATGTGAACTCTCAGCAGCAGAGCTCAGGGGACGTCACGTTAAACCAGATACATTTATTTTACATGGCGTATTGGACAACTCTTCTGTTTCGAATGTATTTTTCTTCTTTGGAAATATATTTGATCTTATTCATGATCAGTTTTAACTTCTGAGCCCCCGCGTTTTTTTGTTTACTAAATAGCTGTAACCTGATTTCCATTTCTGTCTGCGTGACAATAAAGATCTAATCTAAATCTAAATGGTTACAGACCCTTAATCCTGCAGGGAATTAGCCTCATCACTGGAGAGCACTTTAAGCCCTCAGTCACGTACAGATATTAAGCATTCAGACATCTGAACGCATCTATGTTTGGAGAAACCATGACTCTGGCCTGACAAAAACCCAGATGAGATCCAATTAATATAATGAGCAGGAGAACAAACAGCCAAAGACAGCATGCACATTTGCATACGCTCAGTATTGTTAGTCATTTTACTATTAAATTAGATTAAATTCGTGAGAACGTAGCATTCTCAGAGCATCTCGCTTGCCTTCGTTGATGCGCTTCCCATTAAACACGAGACTGAGGTTAAGCTGGACATGATGAAGTTACTCCAGACGCTTTCACGGTAAAACAGTGAGAAAAAAAAAAAGCGAGGAGACTCCTACGCACTGTCAGCACTAAGACGCGATGTTTTGACGTTGATCTTTGTCAGACATAAGCTGCTATCACAGAGATCGCAACATTAAAAGCAACCTTGAGGTTGTTTTTAATTTACCCACTTCTTATGTCTGGAGAAGGAACACTAGATATTTTACTTTATTTCATTAGTTGACTTTAATAGTAAAGGGAAAACATTTTGCCTCAGGGCTTTGATGAGTAGTCATGTTGACAGCATGTCAGACTGGATCTCCGCAGAGTGTGATGGATTAGTTCCTGCGGTTAGAGGTATCATGTAGGAGTTACAGTCTAGCAACCTTTATTGGCAAATATGACAGAAACCACGAGCAACAGGTATGCCAGGCAAAATCTTTGGAGATTTTACCTCAATTTAAGCTTTCAGCTTTTTAATAACATGTAGTAAAGCCTCAGGTAGAGCCTTCAACTTCCTCTATCTGCATAATCTTTAGTTATTATTAAGGAAGACGTTGAGAAGACAGACGATGAGACAGGCAGTGCCTGTGGGTTTGAGTGCAGAAGTAGTGAAAGCTCTCTATAAGGACAGGAGTTCATCTTTGTGTTCACGTTTATTGATTAAAACAAACCATGAGAGACAATATCACCCAGAGGGTCAGTGGCTCATTAACCTCCAGTTCTCCACATGTTAATCAACCACTGACCTCCAAAGAGCTAAAACAAGGAGGCTCGAGCTTCTCCGCTCCTCTCCCAAGGCTCTTGGTGAGAGGGGGGCTTTTGTAATGAGACAATAATGAAGAAGGTCCCAGCAGACTCTCACACTGCACTGACATGCAGCAGGAATACGTACAGTTTTTGAACATAATATTCTCTGAGTTAACCCATTATGACCTGATCCAACATACTTTTACCCTCCACGTCTGGACAGATGCACAAGTCGTATCAACATTTTAAAGATACACGAGCTTGATAATCACATCCAGTTTAGAAGTTTACAATAAAAAAACAGAAGATTCAACCTCTCAAATGGCTTTTATTTCACATCACTAGTTTTTTCAGAGACTGAGAAGAAAAGAGTTTACAAGGCAGATGTAAAAGCCCCAGGTTTTAGAAAAAAAAATTAAATGAGGAATTAAATCATAATGGGTTAAGTGAGTCAAATAATCTGAAAACTGTCACATTTGTTCGGTCACATTACACCCAGAAGATGTCAGGGAAATAAATGTAATTTGACTGGAGGTGGGATTGGAGCTGGAACTGAAATTGAAAGTCAAAGTCAAACTGAAATTGGAATTGATATTGGCATTGGAATTACAGCTGTAAATACAATTGAACTTGAGCTGAAGGTGAAACTGAATATGGAGGTGAAATAGCATTTGGAACTGGAACTGAAATTTGAGCTGGAATACGAACTGTAATTGAAACTGAAACTGTAACTGAAATGGGAACTAGAATAGGAACTGGAGCTGAAATTGAAACTGGAATTATAATTTGAACTTAAATTGGAACTAGAATTGAACTGAATCAAATAAACCAGAATACGAAGAGCAGATATAGACGATCGATGGAACTGAAATTAGCTGAATTAAATTTATGCTAATTTGTGACTTAACTGAAAATTCGACTCATCAATTAAAACAGAAGAAAAAAAAAAGGAAGCAGGTGTTGATAGATCGTGGATTTCATCCTAAAGAAGCCCTCTCTCTTGAAACAGAGAGTCTTTAAAAAGTTCCAGCTGTGGGCAGGAACCAGCCCGTGTTCTGGTCTGAACTGCAGCAAATGTGTTGAAGCCTCTTACTGAACACTGTTGTTTCACTGCTACATTACACAGAAGAATGTGCAGTGTTGTCCACTGTGTTTTCCAGCTCATGCAGGACTTGCCTTACAGAGTCCAGCTCCCAGCACAGAGCCAGCCTTCTTATCAGTTTCTTCAAGTCACTGGTTCTGATGATGCTGCCCTAACAGATGGCTGCAGATAAAACCGGACAAAGATAAACAACTTCTTGTTGCAAACACCGAAGGACCCAAGCCTCAGCACGAAGTATGGTCTGCTCTGAGCCTTCTGCAGACAGTATCTGTGTCAGCCTTGTTGTTTTTTAATGAAAAATCCCCAAAAATAGTGGATGGATTTCCTTCTCTTTGGAGGATTTGTCATAACCAAACGTTTTATTGAGGACAATTTCAAATTTAATATCGGCACTACTGTGGCTCATGGCAAGTTCCTGAAAAATTATATAATAAAAATATTATTTGTATTTTGCATTTAGATGAATTACCTAGTCCCCTTAACAAGTGTTTTTTTTAATGTATTAATAAATCTTAAAGCCAAAATTTGTGTCAGCAGCGGCGGCAAAAGTAAAATGTGTATTAGCTTTGCAGTGACATTTCTTGAGCCATCTTCTTCAATTTATATTATTAAAATTTATTTATAGGGACACACCACAAAAAGCACCATTTTGTACACTTTTTGAACCATTTCCAGAAAAAGGAAGGAAAAATGTATTTTAAGCACGTACAGCATCACAGTATAGTAAGACACAGACACCTAAAGGCACATTTTAGGAATTGTATTGCATTCAAATTTGATGAATCTCTAGTCATATGCTTTAAAACCAATTAAATAACAAAAAGGTTATTAACGGATGTCCTTTAACATTTTTCACTTTTAATTTTAGGCTGATAGTGCTCAGACTGAAGAAGATCAACAAAGGCTGCTGTTGCTCCCTGGATGATTTTTCCGCTCTTTGCATGAGCATCAGATAAGACGGTCTATCTAATTCATACACTAATTAATATGGAACTTCACTTCCTGCCTCTTACTGCCTTAAGGGAGAACACCATCAGGCATTATCTTCAGCCAAAATGTTCCTGTCACTAAGCTGACAGTGCTCTTTTGCAGCTCTCTCTCACACTTTTTTGCCCGATCCGTCATCTGCCACTTCCTGTCACTTTATGCAAAATAAGTGCATGTGGACGACAGAATTAAAGAATGAGCGATGATTACTGAAAGTGTGGGCGCTTTTAAATTTTGCAGAAACAAAGCAATGTAAGTTTGTGGCTTAAATGGAAAAATGGAGACTGCAGAATTCAAAAAGCATCCCACAAACTGACTCATAGAGGATACATTTTATAACCCATGTGGGAAACTGAACTGAGCAGAATCAATCACTTCATATATATATATATATATATATATATATATATATATATATATATATATATATATATATAGGGAGTTAGTGGGCATAAAAAGCTTTTTTATTTTAAATCACATACACAAGAAACAAGGAAGTAGCCTAAGTGTCATTATTTAGACGGAGAGATGTGATTATGGCAAATCTTTGTTTTGACATTTCTCTGAATGATTGTAAGGGGAGTTCCTGTAACTACATGTCGTTTTTTAATGATTATTTGTTACATGCAAATCACTTTTCTATTCGAGACGAGCTTGAAAAATTCTTCTGTATGGAATCTGCAGGTCAGGCTTTTGAACAAATGCTTGAAATGAGAGAAAAAATGAAACAGATGCACCTCTAATGTGTGTACTAACCTGGGTAATTTAACTTTTTTCCTTTTTTAGTTAAAATCCCCCCTTAGGTGAAGTAATTTTCATATGCACAGCTGCCTGAGGTGTAACTGCTGTGCTATAAACACACAATTCATTAAAATAACAAAACACCAACCTAGCACGCGATGAACAATTTTAAACAATAAATTAGAGCGGTGCTGTAATATGTGCTGCGGTCTTCGGTTGCTGCGTTGTTGCCTGAGGTCCAGCCACTTTACTCACACACCTCACACTACGGCTGTCACACTGAAGAGTGATGATGCTTCCCTGAGCAGGAATAGTTGCCCCAAGAAAAACTTATTTACCCTCTTTGTTCTTTTTTTTGTTTTAAAAGATGTGTGGACTCAGGTTGACTGGCATACAGAGTATAGATACATTGATTTACTAATCTGGGGTATACTTGACAGATTTACAGTGTGTGAGAAGGAAGGAGGTGACGTGAAGAGCAGTGGGCGACAGAGAGTGGCAGCGCTAATGCAAACTGACTAGAAGTGACAGGCAAACTGTGACCAGAGGGAGGACAGTCCCACAGACACACTCACACACACACACACATGCATGCCCTTGTACGCTCTCTTTCAGCTTGCTCGGTGTGTAAAGAACAAACACACACTCTTTATTAAGGTTGGCAGTGAGGTAGTTTTAGAGAGACCAATCTTCAGCAGCAGCACTTGGGGTGAAGCCTTCGTGTTGGCAGACATCCACCTCACTTAATCGTTCCTAAGAAAGACACTTTCATCTTTGTTCACTGGGTCAACAGAGTTCACAATCATACCTGTTTTTTTTTAAAGTCAGATGTACAATAGTTGCTCATTGTCCAGCATTGTGACTGGGGGAAACAATCTGTATTTCCTTGCCTTGGTGTCCAGCTGTACTCTGCTCTTCCACCAGGTCTACAATCCTTGTTCTGCATGTTCGATTGATTGGTTTCTCCTGTACCTGATTATCCACACCTGTGGCTGATTACTCATGGAAGCTCTGCTCACCTATCCTCTGGTGCTGGATTGTTTAAGCCATGCGTGTGATCCAGTGGTTATTTCTCGAGCTTCTTCGTTGTAGGTTGACTCTGTCCTCTCCTAAATCATTGTTTGATCCATTTGTCTATGTTAATCTGTCCACTGAGTCTTTGAGCTGCTTTAAAGCCCTGTCTCCAGGAGGTGCACCATCTCAATATTGTTTTAGGATGCTTGACTTTTTCTGTCTCCCAGTTGTGTGAAAACTAGCTATACGCTTCTCGGTGCTGGGACGATAACTAATTACCCACTGTGGGAATAATGATACTTATAAGAATAACACTTCAGGAATTACATATCAAATTTGTGTGTGATGAAGTTTACAGGAGGGACTAGTATAGCTGTCATCGGTAAGCCACTTTAAAAGCAACAATGACGTAGCATAATGCGAAGCTGGTCATGTGACCAGTTTCCACTGTAGTGACCCCATTACATAGTGGGATATAGAAAGTGCGACAAACTAGTTGAACACCTAAAACTTTCCCATAAGTAGCAGACCATCCAGGTAGTTGTGACACACTAGATTGAGCAGTGCAGCGTAGAAAGCAGTTACGAAAGCAGCCTTTGTGTGTGTGTATATATATATATATATATATATATATATATAGTAACTCCTCTTGCTGGTTGAATAAACTCATTACAACTGCCATGACCAAAGAAAAAAAAAAAGAAGGGCCATACTGGTATACTTTCATGAATCCCCTCATGCACTTCCTACTATGTACATTTAAATACCTGCATGCACAGTGTACAAATGAGAGGCAGTGTCTGTGTGCGCTTACTCAAAAAAAAAAAAAAGGTGAACTTTCTTTAGTAACTTTACACAAGTTACCACTGAGATCTTGTTTTTTTTTTTTAATTCCAGACAAAATGAATTCAGTTTTACTTGTGAGCAACCTCTTCTGTTTTTCGAGGTGTGCCATCACTGGCACCTGGCCAAAACCGTAGCAAACAAGTTTCTCACCACTTCCCAGATGTCAATAAGCTGCTGACTATTATGTTACTGAAGTTTCCAGTGTTCCAAGTGAAATTTTCTGATCATATTTGAGTGCCTCGTCCTGCTACTTGGGGAAGACAGAGTCCTCAGGGTGACTTTTCTTCAGCTGGACATGTTTTACTTGTTCGCTCAAGTTGTACTATGCAAATGAAGTGTTCACCTGGTAAGAAATTATTTTAGAAAGGAATTTCAATATCCCATGAAGTACACTTAATAATTCTTTTTCTCCTTTTTCCATCAACCTTCTTTTAAAGCAATACTTCAAGGTACATAGTTATGTATAATTGGAAGTGAAGTTTAAATTCAACATTCTTTCTTTCAGAGAGAATTATACAAAAAGGCTTTTGCTCTACAGGACCCTTTTTGTAGGGCCTTTTTTAACTAATTTCTTTTGTCTTATCTCCTTTGCCCACCTTTTTTTTCCCAATAAAACCACTGGATACAGAGATCAAATATTTCATGTAGGGGGGTATGGTCTCGTTGAGCTGTTGTGCAAGAGACCATCTCGTAATCCCAACGTGCCGGTGCAAAACGCAAAATACACAAGAGCTTTACCGTGGCGAGGATTAATGAAAAGTGGGAAGAAACATTGTGCATTGGAAATCTGTCATTTCAGAAGAAGCAGAGAGAAATTTTTCTGTCATCACAAAGTTCACACACTAACTCAGCTGAAGTGTGTAGATTGAATGGAAAACCAACGAGATTCAATTTGAACATGAGCTGTGATACCAGTAAGAGACTATTACAGTTTATATGGGCTGGACTTTCTCTTATTTATGTGCAAACAGGATAAACATAAAAACAAAAGGGTGGCACTTCTTTCAAGGCCTTCTGTGACTACTGGTACACTTTCAGCTTGGTAAAAGAAAAAAAAAATCTTAAAAAGAGGAAAAATGGGAACATTTCCTTGTGAAATCTTAAAAGTCTTCAGAGAGCATGTAATCGCACCGCGGGGCTGTTTTCGTCTGTTTGAAGTTCTGCAATGTTTCTAGCAGACTTATCCTTTGTACAACAAGTCTCCACCCCAAAACAACAGCTTTCATGCAGCTTTTTTTTCACATTGTAAATTCATACATTTGTGAAGTTTTTGTTTTTCATTTCTCACAGCCAGTTTGTGTACACAGACACACTTCACATCTTCCTGCTTTTCCTTTAACAGTTCCTGACAGGCGGTCCTCTGGGGCACATCTGAGTCGGTACCGGGCTACATCTTCCACTAAAACCTCTCCCTCCGGGTGAAGAGTAACAGGCCACTTGTAACGGTTTCTGCTGTGAGGAGAGGAGGGAGTGCCAGAGGCTCAAAGAGGAAACCTTGAGCTTTTCTTGAACTGAATGCAAAGCTGCATTACAAAACAAAAAAGAAACAAACACAAAAGCAGGATGCATGCTGACAAAAAAATCAAAGAGGGGCATGATTCTGACAGGGGGACAAGGCACAGGTAGCTGCTTTATTCGAAGTGCATGCCAATTTGGCCAAAATACACAGCAGCATGTAACAACTCTGTACTGTAAGCCAGCATGTGTTGTGCGTTTATGGTCCAATGTGCAGTAGTACAGTCGTAATAAAAACCTCAGTCCTCTTTACAAGTGCTTAATTACACAGGATGGTTGGCAGCATTTACGCCACTCATCCTCCAAATGTTTCTCTTAAAAATGCTGCACTCTGTTTTTACTTGCTTCCCACGCTTTAAACTGAAGCCAGTTTAAATAAACAGATCTGTACTCATGAAACATTGACTAGAATTAGAAAACATTTGCTAAAGGTTTTTTTTTTTTGAAAGAAAACGTGCCTCAAATTTCATGGACAGCAACTTATAATCTGTGCATGCTTTTTGTTGTTGTTTTTTTTTTTTTTTACTTTTAATTAATGGGTCCACTTTCTCAAATGGGAGGGGGAAAAGCATTTAATGCCACAAATTCAATGTTCAATGACTTTTCCCGACATAAGAATACTTTACTGGACTCATTAGGAAGCATTTAATGCTTGGGTTCTTCTGAAAACTGAAGATCAATTAAGCAACTCCACAGTGTGGGATTTAATTCTATTACAGCTCGCCTGTACAATCAGCAATAACCATGTGTTATGATAAAGAGCATTATTAGCCAAAGTACATGTTCCTTCCACAAAGTCAATTCTGGCTTATTCCAGTCAACCGCAGATGATGTGTAACAATCAAAACTCTAAGAAGTCTTTTTTACAAGCAGCTGAACTCCTGTCCGGGGATGTGAATGATGTGACAGGTATGGAGAAATGTTTGACATGCAGACCTGATTAGTTTAAATGCTTCTGATGACAATAATTCATTCAAGCACGTGTACTGGACACCAGAGGTCAAAAGCCTGCCCACATCGGTTACACGTACCCAGCAGCAACACTCTGCGTCTTCAGCTGCTGGATATAAGTCCGACCTGCCGGAGCTGTGAAGACTCGGCTGTCGTCGTGCTGCAGCACCAGCTCGCTCAGCTGTGAAATATGGCCGACAAGATTGTGTGCAAACCACAATTACGCCTCGAATCCCTGACAAGTGACCACAGAGCTCTAGTTGTTCAGTCAACTGTGCAATATGAACTGGTGGACCCTTCGTCTAATGCCTCTATTTACGTGAAACACAATCGCTGCAGTGTCACAGACAGTTCTAGCCGTTTACTGCAGAAAGAAACTGGCACAACGGCGATGGGAGGGACGAGGGAGAGGAAGCTGTTTGTGCTGCCAAACAATAGCTGAAAGAGGAGCACAAACATCAGTGTGTTTGTGTGCACTCGTAGATTGACCACATCCAATTTCTAAACAGCAATGTTTTTGCTGTTGGCTGATATCAGTGAAATATTTCAGTGCTTTATGAAGGCAGAACTGGATTTAAAATACACAGAAAAAGGTACATTTTATTTCCTTCCATCTAAGAAATATGTGCTCATACCAGTATGGATCCTAACATATCTTTAATAATGAATCATTTAAAACTCAGTTATTTTGGAATGTGAGTCAAGTTAACTCATCAAATTGACCAACAGTATCAGTGAATATTTGAGGACATACATATTTGGTCACCTGTATTAGATGACAACTCTCATTTGGAGATCATTCTGAAAAAAAAAAATTTCTTGGGTATCAGAGACAAACAAAGGTAATTCTAGCTAACAATTGTTAGACAATGAATAACATTTAATTAAATTGTGGTACCAGAAGAATGCTTTATCATTTTATCTTTCTTTAATTACTTCTTTCACAAGTAGGAACAAACATTTTTCAGTGCTGTTTACAACTGAAGTCCAGCTTTTTCATCAGATTTCCCATCTCGACAGACCTTTTTAGTTGCTTGTCTCTCCATTCAGATATGATCTGTACAAATGCTTCTGGAAAGACACTGACAAGCGTTTCCATTTCCAGGAGATCCACAAAGTCAAACTAAGAGGTCAGTCCACTCAGCGGCCTGAGCTGCTCAGTTTAGATAATATAAATATAGCTACACTAATCAACCCTTACCGCTTCACATCTCGTCGTCTTTCTGGGAAGAATCGTTATTTTGCTGAACCATCCTGCATTCACTGCTTCCAGGAGAAAAATCAGATCACAATTGTACACCAATTTTCCTTTTTATAAGCCATATGAGCGGAGAAATTAAAAAAAAAAAAAAAAAAAGAACTCCTTCTTTGATGTTGAGCAGAGTGAGATGAAAAGGCAAGTGGACGGACTCGTAGCTCTGACTGGAAGAAATATGGTTCACATTTTCAATTGCCTTCCTATTTCCTTCTTCATCTGTCACTTTAAATGAAATTATTACTATTTTTTTCAGAAGTAGATTAAAGTACACAGTAATGTAGTCTAATTTACAGTCGTGTAAAATTAACATCCATGAATAATAATAACAGCCTTGTTCTCTCTGTAAACATGTGGAAAACAGACAAAAGCAAAAAGGGGCCTGCTGTTTGGGTTCCTGTGAAACAACACTTCATTAATCCCGAAAAGGAGGTCATTGATTACATTTTGGACCCAAGCAGTGAACAATTATCAAAAGTTTTACCTCACACTTTCCTGTGAAAATTTGCAGGATTTCAGGGGAGTTTTCTGATGATTTATTTTTTAGCAAAGCATTCAGATTGGAAGGATAATGTCACATCAGACCCAACGGCAGATTTTGTCCCTCTTCCTCCTTTTGTTTGTGTGTGTGTGTGTGTGTTTATTTCTTCTTCTTCTCCTGAATACATATTATGTTGCATTTGCTGCTCCTTGGAAGCAGGAGTAGGGGGCGGAGTAGAGTGGACATCTGACTCCGCCCCCTTAAACTGGCTGCTATAAAAAGAGCAATAAAGACATGGATGAAAAGGATGCCATTGAACTGCGTGTCGACATTTAATAAAACCTCAGGAAATTATTTCAGCATTTTGGAAAAGAAAAAAAAAGAGGTTATAATGTCTCACAAAGATAGTAGGTGAATTAATTTCAACAAATGACTTGCTCCAGTCTATGAAATTCAAACAAAGCCTGGAGTGTTCATGAATGCTGACAAGAGAGGAGACAGCGCTGAGCAAATTTATTGGCTTTTATCTCTGCTGTTCTTCAAGAAACTCTGCATCTGATAATTATGTCTCTCTGTGCTGAAACTGAGCAAACCTCAGCTCATCAGGCTGGCAAATAAAACTTGTGTACATATAAATAGTAAAAATATATTACAAAGTTGGCATTGTAGGATTATTAGGGTTGTGTGAAAACAATAGGTTGTCTGTTTTAATGCGAGCGGCATAAGACTGTTAATTGTGTGTGTTGGTGTGCCGAGGTGGTTGGCCGTGCCAGATGGCGCTGATTTCTGCAGTCCGTTGTGTGGACATTAAAATTCATCTTTTAGAAGAGTTGATATCTGCAAATGCTCAAGTTTTAACATGTTTGTACAATTTGTGTTTTTTTTTTTTTTTTGGGGGGGGGGATCAAACACTTGCAGTAAACAGAAATATTGCTGCAACCTAATTTTCACACTTACAGAACGCATGAATAGCACGGCTAGAAATAAAAGTCTGTAACACCATTATGATCAAAAACCAAATTGTTGAAGACTACAGGCTGCAGACCTTCATCATTAAGCTTTTGTTTCATATTAACTGCACATGAATTGAAGATTAGCTACCATATGTGTGAGCTATAAGTTAGACCACTTATAATTTCGATGGGCTCAGAAAAATCACTCACATCTAAACGAATCCCTCTGCACTACAGAGACAGATAATGGGCTAATTTCACTCCTAATGAGAGGATTAATTTGTCCATTAAGAGCCTCGTGAAAAATACTCAATTAATGGAGGGCAAAACTGGGCGGACAGACCCGCTGTCCCAGCCTACTCATAGCCTTTTTATCATTAAATTAATTGGATGATAAGAATTGCATTCATAAATGATGAAGGTTTGATTTTTATGTTGTGGGTATTATAAATCTTCATTCGACTGGTGGAATCACAATCAGTCTGTGTGCCACCTCCATCTCTGTTCCTCCCTCTTTCATCTGCTGCAGACAGTAATATTTATGGACCGTCAGGGTCACAGGCTGTCACAGAGAGCTCCCCATAAAAATATTTCACCAACCTCCTGCTGGCCCCTCAGAAGTTATGTGATTGTAATAGAAAATCAGCAGTTATATTGTGTGCGTTTTTGCTGCTGATTCGTGTACATTGTTGGCGTACATAAAGACATGGGAAGCTTAAGTCTGTATTCCAGTTTAAAAAACAGAAGCTGTTCCCTTTAAAAGAGGGTTATACATGTTACAAGCAGGCCACCATATGGAGTCGTGAACATACTCTTCCAGGATTTATCCCCACAAAGCCTGTGGTCATCACCATGTCACTGAAATGGTGCTGTAATTTACACACACCCTTTTTCTTTTATGTGACCTGTTATTAATGGATACAGATTTGTCAAGTTAAGCTGTATAGATGTTCAACATTTCTCTAATAGAAGTATTTTATGAACACTCTTTCAGCATTTATTTCCAAATATTCTTGGAGGAAAATTTCTATTGTATTGTCTATAATATCTTACATGAGAAACTCCAAAATGAGATGAACAACAAAATATTGCAACGGTACAGGTTACAAATAAGAGGAACTGGTGGAAACTATCTATACACCACTGCTCTACACTGATCCCTCTCCTCCACAGGGTTTGTCATATATGAGATCGCTGTACAGCTTTGCATGACCACTCAAATATAAATTTGAATATCAGTTACGCTCAATAAACCCTGAAAAACATTAGTAATGTACAAGAGAGCACGCCAGCCTGCACCAGCGTGCAGACAGCAAACCAAGCTGAAACCACCTCAACTGATGGGAAAAATAACTGACTCACTACTGCTCCTGCAGCACTATTGTGCTTAGAGACCATTTATGCTGAGCAGTGATTTATGTTTGTGTTTGTGTGAATAGATGAAGGAGTAACACACTAGAAATCTCTTTTTGTAAAACCCGGAGAAGGTTGAAAAAGGCATCATATAGCTATGACTATTTACCGTTACACGTAGCTTTATTATACCTTTCCTTTTTCGTTTGCAGTTTGGCCAGAGGCGGTAAATAGTTATCCCTCTTTTAATCATCATCTTATCAAAAGTCATGTGTTGAAGCTGCTCAGATTGTTATAGTAGGACAAAGAAGTCGCGTGTGTGTGTGTGTTTTCCATGAAAGAAAATTTGTTTGTTTCTTTGTGCCACTTAAAAGTAAAGTATAGCAGATGGGAACTGCACTGGTAAAAGACTTGTAAACTTAACTTGTAAACCCATTGATCACCCTGATGGAGGACCAAGTGAAAGAGGAGATCAAATTTGGACTTTCGGCCCTGCAACATCCCATCCAGAATGAGAGGAGATTTGAAGTGCCCAATATCAGCTGATAATCAGTAGTCCTGAATTCTGGCTTTTTGCAGCCAAAATGGTGAGACATGTAAGCCACCAAGTCACAATCTCTTAGGGATTGTGGTGGATTGTGAGCGTGAGTGTGAGAGTGCATGGTATTTGTCTATATATTTAGCCCTGTGATGGACTGACAATCTGTCCAGGGTGTACCCCTGCCTATCGCTTCTAATAAGCTGGGATTGGCGCTAAAAGACCCCCGTGGCCCTGTAAAAAGGATACAGCAGGTACAGGAAATTAATGGATGGGTTAGCGATAGCCAGCTGTGTTACAAATGGTCCCTGATGTGAGAGATATTGGTTGAGTGTTTGAGCGCACCATCAAACTCCTCTACACAGCACACTGTCCCGTTGACTCACTTCCATCGCTCTGAATATGGTATCTTGTTCATCGCTGTGACTGGTCATAGCACTAACTAACTACTTGTAAAGGCAGTTTGATAAGCAGCCGTTGGTGCCGTCCCTTGGACGAGGAGGCCCTATGGTTCCTTTTCAGATCCTACATCTTTCTAGATGTGGATCTGATCTATCAGGCTACTTCAAACAGCCCATCTCAGAACTTTCTCCACATGTTCTCCTTTTCGTGGTCTACTGGGCAATGGCCCATCTACAATAGATAAACATGGTGCAGACACAGAAGAAACTTCAAAAACAAACGCAGTCTTCTGAAAGTTTTTTTTCTGGGTCTATTAGAACAAAGTTCGTCTTTGCAGAAAGTTTTTTGCTTGTGCCTTTCTGTAAACAAGAATGACTGACTTCCTCACACAAACAGATCCTTCTTTCTGAAGTTGCACAGAGCGATCCAGGCACTAGTTCAGGATGCCTCGCAAGTCAATCAAAACCTTCATTCTGCATGCCTCCGGGTTGACTTGATGACTCGAAGTGTTAGCTGACAAACAGTCAACAGAGGTGCAGGTGATGAGCTTCCCAGGTTCAAAATTTCCAAGTGTGTGAAATATTTTTAGAAAACCACAATGCAGACTTTATCTTACTAGCAGCATCAGTAGACATCTTCATTTTGCCCTAAATATAATTATGTTGTCCCCTCGGGGGGTTAGGTGCCTAAACATACATCTTCGGCACATGTGTTATTATTTGAAGGAGAGGTACAAACATAGATATAGTTAGATATAGGAAAATACAGAATAATTTGTTTACTTGTTCATGAGTTTTTCTTATGATTCTTGGTTTATGGCTCAGAATCACGGAGAGAATTAGCTTGTTTTTTCCCATTGATAACTTCTGTTACGTATGTACTGTTTTCCTGAAAAAGTGCAGGTTTTTGTGTCCAGTATACAAAAAAAAAATACCTGCAGAAATGTTAAATGACCTAAGAAACGTTGACATGATACCAGCCTCAAACCTTTCAAGACTGAACATCAGTGAATAGTTTTTGTGAATCATTGAATTATGTTTTTATGGGCTTCAGAGCTTCAGTAGGAGATTACCACAAATATTTGGAGCATCAGTCTCTCATTGGTTTAAAACTAAAAAATTCAATGCAACATCTCAAATGAGCAGCTGGCACCTCAAACCATCACAACTACTTACCAAGCTGCTGATTGTATTGAGTTAATAATGCTGTAAACAGTATTTATTCGGTTTATTTTTTGTGGAGGTTGTGCCACTGTGGTCAGTCAGTTTGTAATATTTGCTACATTTGGTGGACTGTGTGTCTTGTCATCGCACAATTTAAAGAGTTCCCACAGAGCTGAGGTCCTCGGGATGATGTCTTCCTTAGCAACCACAGTCAACTGAAGAATTTCTGCAGATGATGTTTACGGTCGCCAATGAGTGGATACTATCAGCTTGTGGCCATGCAAGGACTGTTACCACATTTGAACTTTTAATGGCTCAAATTTAATTTAATTTAATGGCTCTGACACAGAGACAGACATACCAAAACCGAAAAACAACATCTCCATCTAATGCACAAATATCCAGATGTTTAGCCATTTGGTTGCGGCTCAACCAGAAGGCTGCTCTGGTTCTAACCTGTCAATCAAAAAAAAAAAAAAAAAAATGAATGGACTCATGTACTGGTTCAACCACATCATCACTGAGGAGACCATCTTTGTGGGGAATCAGACATTTGCCCTCCCTGGCACTGCAGTTTTACAGTGCCACAATAGCAGTTTTCAATTTTTAAGAAGTGCTGGTCAGAGCTGCACTTCACAGAGCCTGAAGACTCCTTCGAGAGTTCAGTGTTATTAGAGAGGAAAACATGCTTAAGCCTGAAATGCTCTCGGGAATGGATAACAGTGACTGGTTTCCACCGCAAAAACAAGGTCAGAACTGGAAGGAAATAGAAAAAAAAAAAATCCCAGCACAAACTCAGTTTAGGTCATATGGAGTAGGGTGTGGAGGCTGACTTTTGCAACCATGTTGATTTAAACTCACTTTTCTTGACGACAGCTATCAAGAGTTCTTGTGGCAATTTTTATCTTGCTTCATTCATTTTTGCCAGCAAGTAGATTAATTTAATATTACTGAGTGCAGTCAAGTGGAAAAATAAAGTACCCCATATTTCAATTCTGAAATCACCAGACCAATAAATTAGGTGGACTAAATACAACATTAGATTTATAACATAACATAATATATTCAACTACACAACTGTGCATTTTACAAAACCAAAGCAAAATGCAAAAGCACTGTGTGAAAATCAAACACATAAATCATTAGCATATACGATTGTAGGCTTAATTTAACAGCTTGTCAAGGATTTTTTAAACCTAATAAAAGTTTGATTTTTGCAACACAGTTTATTCATTTCATTTGACTTTCATTTGGCTCTACTGAAATGACACAGTCTACAGCTGCTGCAGCAACTCTGAGGTTTTTAAAGCAGAGCAAATGTCAGCACGCGAACACGCTCACAGTCACAAAGCACAAGAGGGAAACTTGTCAAAGTCACGGGAACCTGTCCTCTGCGAAACGGCCATGAAATCTGCCACAGATTGGCACAAACCAACCAATATTTGCTGAGACATTCCAGTTGGGACCGCAGTCACGGCCTGACACACTGTCACTTACAGACACGCCACCAGCATAGATAAAATGTCGTGTTTTTGAAAGACACTTTTGCTTTTATTTATAACAGTATCAGGTCAACGTGAGGATAAGCGTATGCGGGGTTTTTACACTGAAAAACACTGGACTGTTTAGCCTATTCAGACGTACGGCTTTGTTTCAAAAAGCCCTTAGGATTGTCTAGGAAACCTATCCACGAAGGATAGGAAAAAAAGAGCTATGCACATGAAATAAAAAGCACCTGAAACACTGCCAGGTGTGACTGGATTATAAAAAGCTCAATAGTCATATTTCGCTTCAACAGGGAGGACTGAACCCGCACATCTTGCTCCAACCTCATCCTCTCTCCCTAGAGGATGACTCGCACTTGTGGAAACACAAACATAAAGTAGCTGCACACTCTGTTACCTCCTGACACCTCACAAGCGCAGTGACCGTTTCACCTCTCCACTGCTGTGCCTCTCCATTATTTAGATCTCCTCATGCTACACTTTAGTCAACAGAAGTCACTTCAGCGTAAATACAACTCTCTCCCGCTCGCTTTTATGAATAAGGGAACCATGCCCAGCTTAAACCAATAAAGATCAGCGTTTACTAGGAGCTGGAGACAGCTGGCAGGTTCATGTTCATGTTTGCATTTCACTAAAATGCAACACAAAAGGAAATGATTTGTTTTTGCAATGGGAAGCATTAGATGAGGCCTTTTCCATTTAAATAGAGTTACGTCCCTATACACTCCACACAGCTTTAAATTGTCACTGTGAAATATAAAACAATTAGAAATGTCCGTGTTCACCGCTGGTTTATGATCAAAACATGGTAGTCCCCCTCTAAAGCCCCCACTCGGTCCATGAGTGTGATATGTCCCGAGTTTCCTCCAGCTAAGTTAACTCACAGTTTCCCATGACCCTGATACATGTATTTAAAAAAAAAAAAGATGAATGGATTTGTATAGACTTAGGAGTCATCTGTATATCTTTAAACACAGAAGAGGATTCCTGAGATAAACACTCGGTGTGCCAGAACTTCACACGTTGCAGTTATTTCCCAGCAGGGACAACAAGGATTGCTATACCCCCAACTCACTTAACGTAAACACATAATCCATTTCTCAGTCACAAAGAAAAGAAGACAGCAGGCTGTCTACTCTATGGGCACGGTCGAAGTAATACGTTGTAACTCTGCTTGTCTCTGCTATGACATTAACCAAGCTGGGTAGAAAAGTAGACTGAAATGGTCTATTAGCGGATTCAGATATGATTAAAATGACCTCTTTCCTTCAAACACCACTGAGACACAATATATAAAAATAAGACTCTAGGTGGGATGTACCAGAATATCTCATTTTAATATTATGCCATCATGTTTATAAAAAATTTAAACACCAACGTAAATGAAAAGAAACGTAAAATTGTTTGAGGCTCCAGCCAACAAACAGTTTTGTCTGTGATTGCAGTAATAATAAAAGCATGTATTTTCTTTCTTGCTAGTGGCTGACCCCACTCTGCCGCTTGTCTCTTCAACATGAGCGAACAGGTGAGCTTAACTTACGAGACGGAGTTCACACACCGCTCTACTCTTCTGATCACCTTTAGGTTGCCAGGCAACCTGTAATGATTCCACATAGTCACTGCACGAGCCAAACAAACAAACAAACAAACAAAAAAAATGTGGACCACATTTACTTCTACTATATATTTACACCTATTGCAAAATCTTCACAGATTGTCTTAAATTATGTAACCAAACTTAAAAACCCTGGACACTCATTCTTCCTAAAAAAAACCCCAAAACTGATTTGCAAGCACAAACATGCCTTTTCCTCTTCCCACAAGATTAAACTGGAATTTGAAGAACTGGGATCATATAACAGGATGGAGGAACCAGATAAAGGGCTACAAAGGTGAGCTACAAAGGTAGAGGTTTATCTAGAAAAGCTAGAGTCCTATACAGAAAATAAATGAGCTATCCAAGACAACCAGAGGAAAGAAGCAAAAAGGCAGAATCCAAAATGAGTCCAACACGCCAAAAGTCCTGGAGAACTGTTATAAATCAGACACGGAGCAAGATTAGGGGAAAAGGCAGCAATCATAAAGGCAAATGTAAGTAAAAAAGAAGGCTTTACAACTGTTTTGCAAACTTTCAGAAAAACAAGGAATGCAAAAAAAAAAACAAAACAAAACCTCAGCAGTACACAGTCAATACTTAAGTGACTAAAACAAAACAGGGATGAAGCAAAACTAAGTGAAAAAAACAAAAGATCAAATTGGCACAGCTGGTGGATGTAAGTAAAGCTGACTGAAATGTAAGTGAAAAGAGAAACAATTGACAGTAAAATGCTGGAACAGAAGCAGACTGGGCTCCTCTTCTCGGTCTTAAAGCTATTTGACCTCTCATCTGCAAGCTTCTTCAGCTCTAATTGCAACAGTTCAGCTAGCGGCCATTAAGCCTCAAACTCCCCACCAGTCAATTAGACCTGAGGAAGCCTTTCGTCTGAGAGGTTAAACATCTTCAAGAACCAATAAAAGAAGTCCAGCTGCCTTCTTCTAACACATTTTAGGATTAACGTGACCTGGACGATTTGAGGATCTACACCAGTGGGGATCAGTTGTCACGGAGTCACTGCTATTACTATATTAAAACCTACTGTTGAAAGCCCTTAAAAAAACACACACACAAAAGATCGTTAGTGAGGCCATTACCATTAGAATTTTGCAAAACCTAAATATCACAAACAAAAGCCTGTAATGGTAGCGCCTAGAATTTGAAAAAAAAAAGTCAAATATCATGAAAATCTTTTTATGCATTTAGGAGTTGGTTTGCAGATGTCGATAGTCCAGTTTACAGAAAAAGTGTGATGAACGTTGGCTGTTTTTAGCAACAGCGGTAGAAGTAGTCTCAATAATTTGTCCAAAACTAAAGATGTCTAAAACTAAGACGCCAGGATCTTCTTGGTTTTTTGAAGAGAACTCTCGCGGGATGAGATACTAGAAGATCTACGCTTGTTTAAAAAAAAAAAGTCTCACAGGATGACATTGCACGTGAATTACGCTTGTTCACAAAACCCCCTGCGGCAGTACCTTGCTGCACTTTCAGAATTATCGCTTTTGTTTTGTAAAAATAGTGTAATGGAAATCCACCGGACAAAGTTGGGGGAAAAAACTTTTCTTTTCCGACTAAAGAGGACTTGCTCACCGGCAGATCTGCGTGTGTTTTCAGACACCAGACCTTACATACGCTTTAATTTGGTTCTGTGACAGCTTACTTTGCCAACTCATGTCAGAAACAAAGGTGCAACAGGTGAACAACGGTCCCACCTCAAACAGGTTATATGAAAAGAGCTCCCTGCAGTCCAGCAAATCATTAAATACGATGATGCATTTAAAGAGAAGCTGATAAATCCTATCCTAATTCAGGAATTGACACAATTTCTCTTCAACATTATAGTATGCTAACCTGCTCAGATTATATGATTATCATCCTTCGGATCATTTAGGAGACCAGTCTTCCAAAAGTCAGCTTTAGAAAGCAAGTTTTGGCCCACATACTTAAACAGTCTGGAGGAAAACCAGTTATTACGAATCACGCTGCAGAGCATGACCACCCACAGTTGGCAGATGGGCTGGTGCGGCGTTGCCAGCCCTGAACGCGTCCAGCCGGTGTATTAGTCACCTGCCAGTCATCACTGGTTCCCCGCCAGAATTGGAAAAGGCTCTCGTGTCAGGACTATTTGCATCTACAGTAACAGTCACAAAAACAAGACCAGATATGGAGCCCATTAAAAGGCAGGAACCCAATCAGTTACGCCTTTTAAGGAGACAAAGGAGAAACAGTTTAACCCTTGAGCATTACGTAAAGTGTGACCAATTTCTACACACTCCTCAATAATGGCGCACTGCTTTTGATCCCCAAGAGCTGAGATGATTCTCATCTCTTTTCCTGATCTGAGGGTTCAGAAAGGGTAGCAATGCGGGAGGGGGGCAAAAGATGTGAGGAGATAAAGCAGCAGGGAAGAAAGGTGATAAAACTTAAGGGAGTGAGTGAGGCTGTTTCCTGCGACGTGGGGGAGGGGTGCTGTGGGTAAAGCCGGAGAAATAAGATGAGATTATTTATGGCACTAAGAGAGCATGAAATAGATTTGGACAGGAGTTTGCAGTGCGTTCTCTACTTCAGTCCTGAGATTTGCTTTTGAAGGACAGAATGACTTCTGCCTCAGGTAGATGATGAACAAAATTCTGACTATTTTTTAGTTTTTTTTTTTCTTGAGGTTGGTTATTTTTTTATGTAAGAGAAAAATACAGAGACTGCATGAAAGACTTTAAAAATATATTTTTTGTATAATTAAATAAAATATCCCAATCTTCGCTTTTCACAAATTAATTTTCTGATCTGTTTTGATTTTGTACCAGATTTTTATGCTTCAAGATCTCTCTGCACCACTTTCTTTTAAAAATGTTTCCATGTTGAATTTCTTCCTGTGACCCACTGCAAAAAAAGACCAACGAAAACAACAAGCAGAGAACATTAAAATCTCTATGAAAGCTACTGGACGCTTGTGAAATTACCTGTCCATGCTGCAAGACATTTTTTACTTGTCACAAAGTTTTGTTTCCAGTTTCGATCTGGTGGATGTTTCAGGGTTTGAAACCAGAACAAAAAGTAAAAAGAGTTCACATAAAATGACTTAAAAACAGGCTTGCGACAGTATGGTTGCCAAGTCAGACACTGAAAAAAGATCAAATCATCTTTAATTCTTGCTACATGAATACAAAAGGATGAAGAAAATAAACTCATAATTTTCAAATGAATACTATTATAAGCTAACAGTGTTTACACAGTGTTACTTGAAACAAACGTTTTGTAGTAAAAGAGAGGAACTCTGGGTATTGTTGTTTTTAAAACCATCAAACGAAACGATACATTTTTTAATTTAAGATTTCCTATCACATAAAATTCATATTCATGATAAATTTTAAGAATACAACTTAGATACAATTAATAATAAACAATATTTAAAATGATCTAAATACTGTCACATTTCCAGATGTGAGATTTTTAATCTTTGTAAGGATAGAGCATACTTTAATATTCATTTTGTGTCAAGCAGACATCAGGAAACAAATATGCCTGCATTCACAGATGAAATCAACCATCCACTCTTTTCCCATTATAAGATAAATTAATATCTCAACACCTTTTGAAATTAAAAAAAAAAAACTCTTTCCACCCATAATCGGTTCAAGATTCTTGAAAACATGGTTTTGTTTCTTGTATCTGTAGTAAAAGATAATTTAAAAAAAAAAAATCCCTTACCAAAGTTTGTGCCATTCACAAACAAAATCTCTCATTTTAAAGTTATGATTTTAACTTGTTTCGCGTTAACATAAGTTACAGTCATTAGCACTAATAGTATTATATTAGTAACAGATCGGAGTCTACAGTTGGATTTTCATGCAGCGGAAGACGAAGTTTACTTGCAAGAAGGCTATAAATAACAAAGATGAAAGGCTGCAACTCGTCCACATCAAAGCAGAAGTGCTTGTTTGTGCCACAGAAAGAAGTAAAATGTTGAATACAAATCAGGCGTTTTTTCCCCCCATTAGTTGGTTTGAAGCCGGTAAAGTAGGCTGTGTGGTGTCATCAGCAGGTGTGGTGTAGACTTCGCTCTGCAATTCTCTGGTAAACAGAGAGGTTTTTAAGGAAATTACCTGGACAAGTACCAACATTTTAATGGGTTTTTTTTTCCTCGGCTGTTCCTCCACATCTCAAAAAAATTATTATAAAATTGGATTTGGGAGTTTTGTGTAATACTGCTGGACAAACATTTGCCTCCAGCACAGCTGTTGCCTTGGCTTCGTGTCTTGTCATCAGGAGATTTATGCTCAGTCGCTTTTACACGGATGACAACATCAAAGTTTCCATCCGTATATATATAAATATGCTACATGTGTTTGAACTGAGTTCACATATTTCACTACCATTGTTTTTTGTCTGTGCATGCAGAGCAGAAAGGCAGGGAGCTGAAGCTGTGATCCACAGATTTCAGCACAAACTGAATGTACCTTGAACTCTAAAGTGAATGCAGCGACAGCTACATTTTTTATAGCTGCTGAACTCCAAGTGTAACCAGCAACAAGATGAAAACTCGCTCCATCACACTGATTAGTACGAACGAATGATAGCTTCCAGACACTGACAGACGCAGAGAAATTGCGAAATATGACTGGTTTCTATTGGATACTTGAAATAATACACTGCTTCTACATGTAGTGACATAGTTAACGTAAACTATCACTTAATGTCATTACGCTGACTTAGGATACTGTTACTTGGTGCTCATTAAAAACTGATCTTTGATGTGATGTGTTGTGCACACTCGGCTACAAGAAAGAACATCATGTTCCCATCATCCCAATACAAGACTCCCTCTCACATGTTATTTCTTTGTTCAGAGTTGTGAGATTAGCAGCTGAGTGTGGGCGTTCAGAGTACACTCACCACAAGAGAGAGCGGCCTCTTCCATGACACCACTCCGATGAGACCAGAGAGCAGAACCTGCGAGAGAGAACACCCCAAACAGATGCTGTAAATGAATAATACTGAAAAGTCAGTGAAAACAGCGGACATATTCAATTAACATATCCTCTTCATGCAGTCTTGGTCTTATTTTCTTAGGTCGGATTATCATTCCTGCTGGTAAAAAATGAATTCCTGCAATGATTAAGACCCACAAATGTGCCTTACAACTTTGTGAACATCATATCTTACAATATAAAAAAAGCAATAGCTGAAATCACAAATATTAATTATCATCTTCTATCTACATGATGAGCTGAGTAATCCACAAAAGAAGGTGGGAGTGTGTTTGTTCCTATGTGTCATTAGATTTGACACCAATGTGGATGTTTTTTTTTCCTTTTCTTTTTCTTTTTTGTATATATATATATCATAGGCTCGCATTTCCAAAGATTATCTTCCCTTTTGCAGAGAGAGGAAATGAACCTATAGTATCAGGTAATTAATAATAGAAGGTGAGCACAAGTGCAATGTGTCATAAAAATTATAATGTGTTCAGCTTATGTGTGACTTTCTGCGTACATAATCCCATACAGGAAATTGCAAACTGCTGCCAGTGATTGAAATGGACTGCAAAGCCTGCCACAGTGTCTTTGGGATATCTTGGCTTTAAAAAGTTTGAGATGTGATGAGGTGCAAATTAAAGTGGTGGCTTAAAGATTACAGCCTGCATGAGCCTTACTGAGGCCAGCGAACAAGAAGACTCCATGAGTCTTTTCTCAGAAAGTCCCCAGATCCAAAAGACCATGACAGGACAGAACTGGGGAAGCGTGTTTATATGCAGAGCATCACAACATGACAATTCTGTCACAGAAGTAAGGAAGTCACCTCATACAGATGGACATTAAAGAATTAAACATACTCTTAAAACATGAATTCATTTAAAAAAAAAAAAGTTAAAGCTTTCCAAGATTATTCCCCTCACATCATCTGATGTCAAGGCTATTGAAAATGCAGATATGTTACAAACCCGCTTAATTTGGTACAAATGTAATCCAGTCCAGTAGGCAGTCATGTGGAAAGGAAAATACATCCCTGGTTGTACGTATCAGAGAAGATTATTCACAACTGGAAAGAATTCAAGACTGTTGCTAATCTTCCACAAGGGATCTCCCAGGAAGTTCACCCTGAGGTCAGGCTCAGCGCTCAAAGAAAATGCAGAGAGACCTTCTAAGACTCTACAGGCTTCAGTTAACATGTTAAATGTTAAAGTTCATGACGGTACTCTTAGAAAACAGCTGAACATCTGCAGCTTGTTTGGAGGGGCTGTCAGGAGAAAAGAGCACGGCTCCACAGCTTAAGTTTGTAAAGCTGATTCTGAACAAACCGCAGGACCTCTTTGGACTAGCAGAGATGTTTCACCATGTTTGCGTTGATACGCTTGAGTTTGATTTTGGCCAAACACCTGAGATCCACTGACGATCTGGGCTTGTTTTACAGCCACGGGGCCTGAGCGCCTCGCACTCTGAGTCACCCATGAACTTCTCTGGAATATCAAAGTCTTCCAGTCCACCGAGAGGTTATCTACCAGACAACTAAACCTCGGCTGAAACACGGTCATGCAACAGGGCACTGACCACAAGCAAACCGGCAAATCCGCAACAGGATGTCTGCAAAAACAAACAGAGATGCAAAGTGTTGCTACGGCCTAGTTAAAGCCAGACCTCAACCTGATGGAAATTCATTTGAAGCTGAAAATTGAACCGAAAGTCAGACCACAGCTGTTCGGACCCGTGTTACGAAGAAAGTGTCTCGTAAAATAAATGTTACCAGGTTCAAGATGGTATGATTATTATCTTTGCAAAAATATCACAGAAAAACACCAAGATGGCCATTCGAACATGCCTCTGACACTGTTACTTCCCCCAACTTATTAAAGGAAAGGAGAGCACATGAAATCGCTCATTAAACAGAACAGTGATTAAAAGTAATTTTACCGGTGTGTTAAGAGAGTGTCCTTCCAAGACGATTTAAGGTAAAGTAACCACAAGAGCAGGGGCTGTTGCGCATAATTTTCTTTTAACCTTGTCTTCACTTTTATTTCATTTGTTGTTTTTACTTTCGAGGACACTGCGGAGTGCTTTAAATTTTGCGACTTGATCACGCTGATTGTACCTCCAGCTTTCTCTATTAGTCCTCATTTGCTTTTAGATTATGTGCTCCATCTACCTGGAACCCATCCCCCCGCCCCCATCCCCCACCCGAAACAACCACGTCTGTCACTGATGTGCCTGTTTGATTTCAATCATTTTTTTTTTTAAATCCAGTCCAGTTATTACCACCATGAGTAATAGCCACAGTTTACACATAACTGATTACATTTTGTGAGAGTTTGGAGAAACTACCACTGGTTTTCTGTGTACACTTCAGTCGGGGTGTGAGATCGTATTTTTAAAGCCTGTGCTACCGGAGGTGTGAATTTGCGTATCATGAAAATGTGCGTGAACAAAGGGTACCTAGAGCCTGAGGCTTTCATTTCTCCACGGTCCCCCTCTGCCTTTCACGCTTCTTCACCCAACACACTCACCCCATTTCAACACATCACGCTCTCCTCTTTCCCTTTCTCCACTCACTCACACTCTTGGAGTTCACCTTCTCTCTTTAAAATCTGCCATCTTTGCATTTTTAATTTCTCTCTGCATCGCAGTCCATATATGTTTTTCTCGCTCCAGTATCACACCACTACTACTGCACTGTCACACACTTCCACTCTGCTGTATCCACACATCTCATTTCTCTTTACGACTCTATCTTATTTCACTTTCATGTCAGTCTTCCTCTCCTTCACTCACCTTGATTTCCACACCTGGCCAACAGGATAACATTTCATTTGTGCAAAAACCTAACACAGGTTAAGAAGCTATGAAATAATATGGAAATGTCTCAACATTTATATTGTATTTTTTTTTAATGAAAAATTCTACATCTAATAATGAAACAAAACGTGCAAATAACTAGTGTGGTCTCTAACCTTAAGCTTGTTTTAATAACAAAGATGTCACTCGGTAACAGGGGGACATGATGCTCCAACGGTGCAACTTTTAAAATAGCTTTTGAACAGTCATAATTTCCAGGATTACCCTAGCAGGTGCCAGCTGCAAAAGATTATTTTACACATATTCGACTTACTAATATTAAATTTTTCTGAAAAACCCAATAATGAAAGACATGAATTTCATTGTGCTCGTTTAGTTAAAATCTACTCATTTTAGGTTAAAGTCTTTTCTGGAATATTGTTTTGTTGCTGAAGTCTTTTTAGGTTGTTTTTGCATGAACTTGCCAGGTATTTACAGTTGAGGTCAACCCTGCAGCAATGCTTAGATGTCTGTAAATCCCAGCATCCACTGGGAACAATTACCTTGTTACTGTCTAGCATTGCAAACGTTCAAAGACGATCTGCAGCCGTTCCAGAAACCGAGCCTGTGACTACCGTCTAGTTAGCTTTATAGACTCTGTGTTTCATCTCTCACAATTGACTTAAAATGATGCATTTCAGTGGCAACTTAGTAAAAGAAGTTAATTCTTCTTTTTTGTGCGATCTCTTCCTCTTTAATATCCAAGACGACTGACAGAGTATTTCCTTTACTAACGCATGCTATGTTTAGGATATCAGAATTAAAAAAGCAGAATGGAGATGGCAAGCTGCGGAGTTAATTAAAACATTCAAAGAACACCCACAACAAAGAAATGTGGTCGTGGTTTTGAAATGCCACATCCGGCAGGTCTCCGTATTCTCTCTCTCTCCCTGCAAAAACAGTGCATCTGCTTTGTCTGCTCTGGTCGCTGGAGGCTCAAACTGCATCAGGAGACTGAGGCTTGTGCTATTGCAGGTATTCGCCCTCTCTTTACTGGTGCCAGGTACTGCGACAAAGAGTCCGGAGATGTTGTGTCACTCTCACAAACCTTGCTTGCTCTCTTATTGGTCATGCTCTTGGCAGCAGAGGGTGATGGCTCTGCAAAATGCACAATTAAGGTCAAACTGAGCTCCGGTTATAATGCACTTTCTGCACACTTCTCCAGTTCTCAGAGACTTCAGTATGCCTGACACTTGGGCTGGCACCTTATTGTATTTATAAAGATGTAAATTAAACAAATGCTATCCTTGTGAGTTGGAATAACAATGGAGGTATTATTTATTTGTAATTGGTGCTAGAAGACAGGCTGCCTATTTCAAGAGTGTGCACATTTACACACAGGCACAAAAAAATAATTGTTGAAATTCAATTGTATGTCTCTTTGTTCAAATCAAGCACAGGGCATAAATCTGTTTCAATGTGATAATATTATATCCTGAGCAATAATGGCAATATCACAGCTGAGGGTCTGCGTCAAGTTATTTTTGTCTCGCGTCATGATTCTTATCGCACAGATGTGGCACAATGAATCTCTATTGTGCTATAATGTAAGAGGGAAGAAGTGGGTTTGAAAACACTCGTCCCAATTTCCAATCACTCACATCACATTAATGCAGATATCAAGGTTGCAATCACTCGTGCAGACAAAACACAATCACAGATGGCTGCAAAGGAAATATAGAGAGGCCCTTTCTGTCTTTGTTTTATGATGTCCTTCCCAGCCCCCCTCTGGAACTAATGCACACCTGCACGCCCATGTGTGCATGTGTGAAGGACAGCGCGTGTCTTTGCGTGTTTGTCTTTGCAGCCGGGAAATTGTCTGAGAGCAGGAGCCGTGGGATAGCACCGCTCACTGTCAGTGGAGACTCCTCCTGACTTGCTCCCAGAAGAGGATTAATACTCGGTACTTAGCAGCATCGCTAACATATTTCCTGTCACCAAGTCAAAAGTGACAAAGTATTGAAATTCTTTCCGTATATGTTTGATTTGCAGAAAGATCAATCAACACAAAAAAAGAAACTCAAGCAGCAAACAACCCAAGTGGGACCAACAAAACAACCAAATGATTACATTGGAAACATCTTAGACACACTTTTATTTATTTTTTTAGGATGCACTGACCATGATAATTAATTGCTTTGAGACAACTTTCGCTGTAATTGTCCAGAGACATTCAAGCCGTACAAGTTTAAAAGATGCCTGAAACTCTTAATATGGGATTAAGGTTGTACCATGTAAACACGATGTTAAGAGAGATGAGATGCTCTTAAGTAGAATTAGCAAACTTCCATTTTAGATGAGCTGGAAATTTCCTAAATCACGAAGAAGGTGGAGGGAGCGGGGGACAATAAACAAATTTTCTGTGACATCTTAGATCTGACTTATGTTGTCTTTTTCCTTCTGTAATTTCATCCATATTGTGCCTTATTTTCTTGCTGTCTTGACTTTGTTCTCCTCTTCCAGCAGATCCAGCTCCTCCTGCTGCATCTCCCCTGATTGCCTGGCTGGTTCTCCTGTGCCTGATTATCCACAACTGTGACTGATTACCCTCCTCAGCATTTAAACTCCGCTCTCTCCGCTCTCTGCTAGCTGTCTTAGGCATGCTAGTGGCCCACAAGTTATTTACTGAGGCCTTTCCCTACATATCAATCCCTTAAATCAATGGCTTGTCGATGTTTGGACTGATTTACCTGTGAGTCAACTTCCTTCTGTAACAAAATACTTTACTCCACCTGGCTGCCGTGCAGTGCCTTTGACTCCTCGTTTCCTGAACAGGTTTTGTTTCATCGATAAGGGAACTAAAGATCTGAACCACTATATCCAGTAAACTATTATTCTTTAACTCTTGGCACAAGTAAAAGATTTTTGTGAACGGTTGATCGCCGATACATGGTAAACATGAGTCATCTGTTCGGGAATGGGAACTAGAGTCTTAATTTAGAGTGAGATCACATTTAAAGACACCTAATCTTTGAGACGAGTCCGTCAGCAGGGCAGGATGTTCACATAGAGGCTTAAATGACACACAGCCCGTGAGAAACGAATGTAAAATTTAAATGAGGTTCAAAAGTAAGCAGAAATGACTAATAATTTTGAAAAGCTTAACTTATGTTTTTCCATGGTATTTACTCACATATGCACATCGTTTTTAAAAAAAATGCAATTCCACAAGAACACACAGATGAGCGAGGAGAGAGAAAACTGAGGCTTTGCATCGTCACGCAATGAGATCAGAGGAAACGATGTTGTGAAAGTCATGAAAGGATGTATCGCTCTGGCTGTCCAGCATTGTATACACACACAAACACACACACACAGTGTGTGTTTTCTAGCCAGGGCAACTGGAAGAGATGCCATTTGACAAAAACAACAAAAGAAAAATAAAAAAAATATATAACTGTAAAAGTCTTGCATTCAGAGTCCAAACTACTTCATGACAGATGAAATGCATGTGAGCCAGATGAATCCTCAGGTGGGAGAAGCCCGGTGAGCTACCTGTGTGTGTGTGTCTGCTGGAGGAGATTCCAGCCATGCACGCAACTCACGCTATACACAGCTGAGTACAACAAAAATGCTATTTTACTATTCAAGTAAATATTTGCTATGGATGCTAAATCTAGTTTAGGCGATTTAATTAGAAATGGCATTCATTTTGTTTGAATTCTCACATTATGTCGGTGCCTGATCGTAATTCCTCTGCTAAGTTATGCGTGTTTCGCTTTAGTGTGAGGTTGACGACTGAAATCTTAAAATAGAGCAGGCTGTTTCCCAGACACTTCTCCCTGAATCTGTCGGGCATGACTGACTGGGAGGAGACCTTTGGGGCCGATTCAGGACACAGTGGCTGACATGCGTCTCCCAGCTGTCCTAGTAGGGCCCCCTCCCTCCCAGGAGAAGCTCCTGCAAAGAGAGACTGTCTCTGCTATGTTTTTAACCATCCAGGGAAAAATGGACTTGGTTGAATTTTTTTTTTGAATGACAAGTTGGTACTTCTTTGGTTTGCTTCTCTCTGTTTCTACCTCATATCTCTATATAGTTCACAGTTACAAGGTACAGGTTGCCTTTTGGAAGTGAATTATTGAGCGTTACTGCCGTTGGCCTGTCCAAACTGCTGATGTTTTTGCCAAAAAGCTGGCACAAGTGATGTACAGGGTTTTATCTGGGACAGCATTGTGGTGGTTTACACTACAAATTCACAGCTAGAAGGTTTAGGCTGGTGTATTTTTTTCGAGGCATTTTGTGGGTTCTCCCCATTTCTGTGCAGGTTTTCTCTCCTAGTAGCTTCTTCCTACGGTCCAAAAATGTGCATTTTAGGTTTACTGGTGGTTCTGAATTGTCTGTAGCAGTGAATGCTTGTTGTCTGACTCTGAAGGTCTGTCGACATGCCCACGGGGTGCGCCGCCTCTTGCCCTTTGACAGTGGGGACCCCAAAGGGAATACATAAATGTTGCCTGCATATTCATAGGCAGGAAAATAACTACACATGAGAATAGTCTCTGTGCATTTCATGAAAGTGTGATAAGTTTTTCCCACATGAAAAGGTAAGTGTATGAAGGAGGACCGGTGTGACAGTATCATTAGAAACAACTCTGACCCTGTTCAGACCTTGCATTAAAATACTTTCTGGGATATCTGATCACAAGAGGCTACACTTGGAACACCTCATATTAAAATGTGTCTAAATGAGTCTTTTGTGACCTGAACTTGCCTTCCCTTGCTATGTGCAAATAATCATGAATCATTATTTTCACTTCCAAACACTAAACACTTTATTTTTCATTGCCAAAGGCTCACAAGAGGGGAATAAAAGAAGCAAGAAGAAACGAGTTAAAGAAGATCCACCACATTTTTTTTCTTCATTTTTTTGTGTGTGTCAACATCTAAACTTTATTCAACCAAAGAAATGTCCATTATAAATTAGTGTGTAGAATAATACTACCACAATGAACTTTCTGGTCATTTGCACACAAAATCGAATGAGTTAACATTTAAAGAGATGTTAGTTTATTAGGCGGTCCCTGAATCCATTTAAGGATGCTTTTGTGTTCAGACTACAAAGAGAATGAGGACACAAGACTCCTGGTTCACCTTCAAAAACATCTTGAATGATGGGCTCTTTATGTGTTCAGACCTCACATTAGTGTTGGTCGCTTGTGATTGGGTTTCCTAGGAGACATTTTAAGGCAAAGTCTGAACAGGGTCAGTTTATCTAGAGGTTTGTGTTCAGTGCAGCCTGCAATGTTTTGACACACTAGTTTTAAACATCAATTTTTGACTTTCAATTTTTTTTATTTACACTTTTTGTACATTTTATATATGATTTTTTTTAAATTTTAAATAAATTTACCACCACTACTCTGATAACCAACAGCTCTACCTATAAAACTTGTAAATATGGAGCAAGTATGAAATCAACTTTCAAATGAAATGTCACTCTGAAACATGTGCTGTGGGGTGTCACAGATGATATGCACAAGTTGTGTCTATCATTTCGTGTTTTTATTAGGCAGGCTTCTGAAATAGGTGGGGATATACATTTGTTTTATATCCTGTCTTTTGGAAAAAAATATTCTGCATGTCCTTTTTTGAATGATCAAGTGTCTTTATTCACTGACACTGATTATGGTGTACACCCAGGGTCATGTGTGGGACCACTTCTGTTTTCTGCTTACAAGCGTTAACTAACAACATTGCTAGATTTGGTGTGACCGCAGTGGACTGAATCCTCATCAGATGTGGATAGCAGAGTGTAAACAGGACACCCAAGGAATTTCCTCTAGACTGATCATGATCAGAGGAGGAATTCTTGTGACTGGCTCCAGTAATCTAAGCTGTCAAGTTCATTTTTGTACCAGCTTGAACATATTGAACTTGCTCATCTTTGTGTTTGTTTAATAGTTAGCTTTCAGAAACATATCAGATGCAAGACTCCTGACTATGACGACCAGGTCTGAACACATCATTGCAGCTTTAAAGTGGCATCCTGTTCACTTCAGAATCAATCTTGCTTTTTTTCCTTTTTCTTTTCTTTTTTTTTCTACGACAAGATGCTATCACTACTCAGTATCCTCATACAACACTGCTCATACTTTGAGATTCTTAAACAAGCTCTTCTATCAGCTCCAGACTTTCCACTGAAGACGAAGAGACAGAGCTTTTGAGATAACGGCCCTGAGGCTCTGATTATACCCTGCTGGAGGAAATGTGGTGGGCTGCATCAGCGACTTCTTTTACATCTAAGCGTAAAGCATACTGAATAATTCTTATAGCCTTTCCTCTCTTATCTAACTCTGGATGTTACTCTGGTCATGGGTTTTGCCTTTGCATTATGATATATGACTGATATTTTTTATCTTTTTTTCAATATATTTTTGAGAGGGTTTGTGTGATCTTTGCTATGTAAAGTTCTGTCTGGCTAAATGCTCCATGACCATACATTAAAGAAATTATAGATTGTGATTAAGACTGTATTGTTTTCAGAGAAGAATTCAAAGTTCTTTTCTTTTCTTTTATGCACATTATAAGTTTACTATGCTACAGAAATAAATCAGATATCAAAGAAATGTCCAGCTTGATACAGATTCTCTCTCACTCAGTCAGTCAGTCACTCAGTCAGTCAGTCACTCAGTCAGTCACTCACACACACACACATACACACACACACACACACACACACACACACACACACACACACATATATATATATATATATAT